>JASTWP010003959.1:0-14125 GCA_030770255.1 Temnothorax ravouxi | reverse complement strand
TAAAAACCGAACAAAATGGTACGTTTCCGACGGACCCGTTGACGTCATGAGCGTGAACATAATTCGCATCGAATGCAGTATCACCACGGGAGCGTACAGCAACGGACGCTCGGTGCACGCGATACACGAATTCGCGCCGAAAGTTCCACCGGGATATAAACTGTCGGAGACTCCGACGCAGATCATTTACCTCCCGATCGTCGCGCGAAACGTCACCGATATCACGGTGCGAGTCGTGGATCAGAAAGATCGATTGATCGATTTCCGCGGCGAAGAGATAACGATCAGGTTACACGTGCGTCGTCGTCAAAGTTAGTGTGCGTGTATCTCCGCGACCCTGAAGAGCGAGAGAGCGAGAGGAGGGATGCTCGTTCTGAACGGGTCTGGCGCGAATTGTGCGAACGAGCGAGCTGGCACGTTTTACGACGAGATCGGAAGCGCGGGGAAAAAAAGAGGTGGAGGAGGAGAAGGAGAGTCGTTCTCAGCAACGCCAACGTCAGGTTCCTACGATCGCTGGGTCTCGCCGTGAGAAACTCGCCGCGTCGTTTCCACATCGAGAGGAAAAATCATGGCCGACATCTTGAGTATCGGCGGTGAGCCGATCTTCGACGAGCGCATCGTCGGAATCGAGACTCACACGTATAACCCGTACGTCAACACGACGTTCGGGCACAACGACGAGATACGAATACCCATACAGCAGCAGGATCTGTATACGCTGCCGTGCGACAGTTTCCTGTACGTCGAGGGACGACTCTACGACGACGGCGCGAGAACACAGGAGGGAGGGGAAGATCAAAGTCGATACGCGAAATTAGTTAACAACTGCGTCGCGTTTATGTTCGACGAAATTCGATACGAACTCGACGGCGTGGAGATCGACCGGTGTAGAAACGTCGGAATAACCAGCACGATAAAGAACTACGTGTCGCTGACCGTCGAGCGAGCCAGAAGACTGCAGAACGCCGGATGGAGTTATCCGACGAACGATTCGAATCTGACCAGCGCGTCCCATCAATTCAACTTTTGCGTACCGTTGAATATTCTGTTGGGTTTTTGCGAGGACTTATAAACGCGTGGTGATAAACGCGCGACACGAGCTTATCCTGATACGCGCTCGTACCGACGAAAACTGCGTCGTAGATCCGAAGAAAACCGTGCCGAGAGATCCGGCCAAGGATCCTAAAATTACTGTTGCTGAAGGTGCAATGGCGCATGCCTCACGTGACGTTGAACGACGTGACTAAATTATCGCTGTTGCGAACGTTGGAGAGCGGGACGATTTCTGAGCGCGGGCTTTCGATCTTGGGACCTGTACGAATTTCCCCTGCTGCAGAGCACGACCAAACATTCGTGGGCCGTGAAAGCCGCGCCGCAATTGGAGAAGCCGCGATACGTCATATTCGCGCTGCAGACCGGACGGCGAAACGAATTCGCGGAGGACGCATCGAGGTTCGATCATTGCGCGCTAGCCAACGTGAAATTGTATCTCAACTCGGAATTCTATCCCTACGACGACGTGAACGCGGATTTCGAAAACGGCAAGTTCGCCGTGCTGTACGAGATGTACGCGAAATTTCGAGGAGCGTACTACGGGGACAGTCGCGACGACGCGCTCTTCTCCCCGCGCGAATTCGCGCGGGTGGCTCCGCTCGCGGTGATCGATTGTTCCCGTCAAAACGAATCGGTGAAGAGCGCCACCGTGGACGTGCGCATCGAATTCGAGAACAAAGAAAACGTTCCGCCGAAAACCACCGCCTTTTGTCTGATCGTCCACGATCGCGTCATCGAGTACAGTCCGCTGACCAACGTGGTGCGGAAAATTATCTAACGGAAAATGTGGTCGAAGGAAAATAACATTTCCCGGAAATGAGACACGTATCGCTGACGAACGCGCGAATAAAAAATTATCTAACGGAAAAATGCGGTCGTAGAAAACCCATTTCCCGGTAAACGGGGAATATATAAGGTCGAGGATCCGTCATTGTTCCTCAGACTCTGTTAGGAACGCGTAGTTCAAACACGTCCTTAAGCTGAGATTATTATTACGTTTTTTTCCAACGCGCTGATTCAAATGGCCACAGCAGCAACGACGACGACGACGATCTTCGTCGACCTGCAAGGGTTCACAGTGGGCGATAGATTCGTCGCAAAGGAGGTGGCCGTGCTGCGAAGCGAGACGCGCGTACTCGCGCACCACGTCTTTCGCGCGCCCATGAAATGGGACCTGCTGACGAGTGCCGAGAAGTCAAGGGCCAGTTGGCTGATAGCTAACCATCACGGCCTGCGTTGGGAGGACGGGGATACGGACTATCGTCAGGCGAGGACAATCATTCGGCGCGCGGTGCGCGAAAACATCGAAGAAACGTGGGAGAGAGAGGTGACACCCGAGGCGCGAATCTACGTGAAGGGTCTCGAGAAAAAGAAATGGTTGGAAGAGATCCTCGGCGACGTCGACGCGACGATCTGCGCCATCGACGTTGAGTACGAGGACGTCGATAGATTGGAGTTTCTTCGCGCCGATCGCGCGTTTCGCTGTGGACGCCATCGACGGTGCTGCGCGTTAGAAAATGTAATGAAGTTAAACGATTGGTGGATCGAGCGACGCGACGGCCTGTCCAACATTGACTCTGCCACGGATTAAATATAAAAACATATATGTATTATTCGTACGGTATAATTTTTTCAATGTATTACTCGTTTTTTCAATTGTATTCGTTTTATTCTTTATTCCATATGTATACGTCACAATGTATTACTCGTTTTTTTTAATTGTATTCGTTTTATTCTTTATTCCATATGTATACGTCAATCTGTATTGTATTTTATTAAATAATTGATGTAAAATCGAGGAAAAAAATAGTATTCCTTTCTACGCATACCTGACCCGTATATATTATAAACCGTCGAGCGCGAAAAAATGGTCGGTCGCGGGAGCGCGATAATGCCGAATGCGTCAAAATGGTCGGTCGCGGGAACGCGATGCCTCTTAGCGAGACAAACAGAGAGAGAAACGGTGAGCGAAAACGAGAGCGCGATATGGGAGGAAACGATAGCGTCGAACGCGCGACGGGTGGGAGCGATAGCGCGACGCGCAAACGAACTAGCGAACGAGAGCGCTGAGACGCTACGGCGCGAGGCGTGGACACGAGCGCGAGCGAGCGATAACGCCAAACGTAAGGAGAACGCCAACCCACTCCCGCGCAAGTGAGCGATAACGCCGAGCGTGAGATTGAAGACCGTCGAGCCGCTACAGCGCGAGATGCGGTTACGACAGATAACACCGAACGTAAAATTAGATGGAGTAGGGAACGATAAAAGGGAAACACAATATGACGCAAACGTGAGTTATCCTTTACAATAATATCTGTTTTTATTATCTGAAACAATAATATCTGTTACAATAATATCTGTTTTTATTATCTGAAACAATAATATCTGTTACAATAATATCTGTGGTTTTTTTTGCTTTATATCTTTTTACATATTGTTTTTTATATTTTCACTTTTGGGAAGACCAACATGCGGGAACATCTCGATCGTCGATGGTTATTACTCGTTCTTGACCGTTCGCGCGATCTTCCTGGTCGGTGTCATCAGCATCTCTCTCGCGACGACCTGCCTCCTCGTTCGATTCCAATCGCGCAACGTCTCTATACATTCCCACGAATTTTGCTGACGAAGAATCTAATTTGATTGCGGCACTTTTTGATTAACTGAAATGATGATGACTCTACACAAAAATAAACATAATTAATAAATATAAATGTAAATAATAAATATAAATATAAATGCAAATAATAACTATAAGTATAAATATAAATATATAAAAATTATTATTTAGTTATATTAAGAAATAATTTGATAAATATAATTAATAAATGTATATAAATGTAATATAAATGTAAATAATAAATATAAAAATTATTTAGTTACATTAAGAAATAATTTGACATTTCATAATAATACTTACGTTCTTTCTAACATTGCAGCGTCCTCGTCAACGCGAACAGTTAATTGGAGACAAGAGGGCACTTTTTGCGTTATATTCGTCAGTCGCAGCTGCAGCTGCCGCAACACGTTACACAAATCGTCCACCTCCTTTGTCAGGGCCGCGGTATTAGTTTGCAACTGATCGCAAACGTTTTGTAAATCGTTGATTTTATCCATTTTTAAGCGTTCGCGTCTAGACTGTGAATAGACCCAAGTCTAGTCTCGAGTCCTTTATATACGGTAAAAAAAGGATATTGTGGTAAAAATGTAAGAATAGCATTTTTGCATCGAGGAAAAGAATGCATCTTATCGAACCGACTCATCCGCCGGAATCGTCGACGCAATTTTTTCCATCCGAAACCCCCGCCGCCGCACCCATCCTCGCCCAAGAAAATGTTGAACAAAAGGAGGATGCTGCGGTGAAAAATGTAATAAAAATAGCATTTTCGCGTCGAGAAACGAAACGCACCGAGGAACAAAGATGCGTTTTATCAAACCGACTCATCCGCCGGAATCGTCGACGCAATTTTTTCCACCCGAGACCCCCGCCGCCGCCGCACCTATCCGCGCCGAGAGTGCGCGACAAAGGGAGGATACCGCGAACAGCATTTTCTACATCCGGGAAATGATGCGTTTTATCGAACCGACTCATCCGCCCGAAATCGTCGACGCAATTTTTTCCTCCCGAGACCCCCACCGCCACCTATCCGCGCTATCGCCGACGAGCGTCTTCGCGTAAACGTTCGCAGTCCGGTACGCGCGCCGCGCTCAAACCGCAACGAACCGTCATCGCACTTCCACCGTATCTCGCTCTCGCTCTCGACGATGTCGCTCGCGCGCGTAATCGCGTTAACCGCGTGTCTTATCGCCGTGAGATGCGTCGATCGCGAGGAAAATAATCACGAGCTCACGTTCGATTACCTGCAGAAATACGGATATCTGACCAAAGACGTGGACGCGGTTCCGGCTCAGAGACGAAACGACGTTCTTCGCAAAGCCATCAAGGATTTTCAGAAATACTACGGTTTACCCGACGATGGAACGCTCAACAACGAAACGCTGCAATTGATGAGTAAGCCGCGGTGCGGTTTTCGAGACATCCTGAAGCACGAAACGAGAGCGAGTCTGTCCAAATGGCCGAAGACGCACCTGACGTGGGATTTTTTCGTAGCCACCGAGAACGAGTTGAGCACGGCGCGAGCCGCGTTCGACCTGTGGTCGCAGCATTCGGCGTTGACGTTCGAACGCTCGGAAACGAATCCCGATATCGTAATATCTTGGCGACGCCTACATCACGCTAACACGATTGTGAAAGTAAACGGACCGACTTGCTCGGACAAATTCGAAGGCGTCGGAGGCGCGCTCGCCCACGCGTCTCTCCCGACGGACGCGGCGGGATTCGTCTCCGAGGTGCACGTCGACGGAGACGAGCCGTGGCACATTTACATCAGTAAAAATCCCGCGGACAAATTCTCCCTGCATTACACGCTGACGCACGAGATCGGCCACTCTCTCGGATTGCTGCACAACCAACGCAGGACATCGGTGATGTTCGCGTACGCGCCCGAAAAGCAATATCCGGTTAGGCTCGACCCAACCGACATCGCGAACATTCAACGTTTGTACGGCGAAAAAATTACGAACGAGACCCCGCAGACGCCGGCGCCGGCGCCGCCGCCGCCATCGCCGGACCTGTGCAGCCTCGATCGGGTGAGCGGGATATTGATTTTGGAAAATCGAATGTACATCTCGTACAAGCGTTACGTTTGGTCGATCGATCTGGACGGTAGGAACGTACAACGGACCTTTAGCCCTTTCGAATCACATGAACTTTCTTCACAACAATTACACGCGCGTGAACGCCGCCTATCAATCCCCGTCCGGTGATCTCATGGTGTTCGTAGATAATTTGGTATACATGGTTCAATATCCGGAATTCAGTCTGCGGCCAGGTTGGCCGAGGACCCTTGCAAGAACTCGGATTTCCCGATAACGCGCTGATCAACGGGGCGGTGAACACCCACAGAGGACGTTCCTTCGTGGTGTTCAACGGTAACTCGGTGGGCGAGATAGACGAATGCGCGAAGAGAGTCTCCAAATTTACGCCTCTCGAGGCGACGTTTCCCGGAATACCGACCGGCGTGACGTCGATCTTCCGATCACATCGACGGCAATCTGTACTTCACCACTCGCACGCAGTTCTACAGATTCAACGAATTTACGAGGACCGTCACGTCGGCCGGTAAATTCGATCTGCGGATGCTAAATATAGTCTGCCCTAAGGCCGAACTGTTGCAACAGTTGCGCGATCTCCTCGATCGAATC
Organism: Temnothorax ravouxi; assembly: GCA_030770255.1. Lineage (NCBI taxonomy): Eukaryota > Metazoa > Arthropoda > Insecta > Hymenoptera > Formicidae > Temnothorax > Temnothorax ravouxi. The sequence continues at coordinate 7,807 of JASTWP010003959.1, read as the reverse complement.
GTACGCCTCAAAGATAATTTATTAACGTCGCCGGAGAACGATCCGGACGAAGACGACGACGGCGGCGTTCGGCTCTCCGATCGCCGTATCCGCCGAAGGAAGTAGAGAACCGCGCAAATTTCCCACACCACACCACACCACACATCGCGCGACGTAAGCGAGAACTTTTCCACTTATGCCGACGCGTACCCCCCAAGGCATCAGTATCGCATCGTCAGCCGAATACGACGCGTCGGAAAGAAATCAGAAACGAACGGCGCTACACGCAACCCGTGTGAAATGTTCTCGACGTTGACCGATCGACCCGCGCCGAGGAGTACTTCTTCTCGCGAGACGAATTCCGAGGCGAAAGACAACAAAGAACGAACGCGATGGACGATGGAATCGACGGACGATCGTCCTCCTCTTCGGGAGCCGCGTTCCAGCTCTAACCCACCAGCGAACACGCCCGTCGAGGGGCCCACGACGCGCGTCCTGACGACGCGTTATCTGCTGACGTCGACCGGATACAAATACTTATCCGTAGGTATCACGATTAAGTCAACGTGGTACAATATACCTTCGCCTTCGTACGTGGATATCGCCCTGGGAGATAAACAGGGCAAAGAAATCTGTCTGACGCTCGACTACGTGGAAAGGACTTGGTCGAGCACAAACGCGACATATTGTCGTGCATGCAGTCGAACCTCGCCGACGGTGGAACCCGCCCTCCCGCACCGATAAAGATCGGGGACTTGACGCTGCGATTCGGATTACTCAACAACCTGTCGATCGTGCGTATGGAGCTACCCAACGCGACTCGTCTGGCGATGTCGCTCGCGACCCTGCGCAACCTGTTCGATCTTCGATTCTGCGTCGATCGCATCGTCTCGGCGCTGATCGCGGCGACCGAGGAGGTCGACGCGAAGTATTCGCGCTATCGGGAGATAGCCCTCAACGCGACCAAGACGGGAACTTCGCCCTAGAAACGCGATAATGAAGAGCGAATTCTTCGACCCTAACAACATCCTCGACTGCGAGATCGCGGCGCTCTGTTTCCGAAAATAACGTCGCGACGCAAGTCCGCGATTGTACGCGTATTCATACGCGCAAAACGGCGCGAACGCGCGTCAACGTACGTATATGTATTTTGTATTTTGTATTTCTTCGAAACGAATAAAACTACACGTCTCGTCCGAGCGTTCTCTCTTTCTTTCCCCCATTTTTTCAAATCCGTTCCTATCTCGACGCGACCCCCGCGCTCCTCAGATTCCCCCGAATCCGCTAAGTCCGCGATCGCGTCGTCCGCCGCGCGAATCGCAACGGACTTTCGACCGAGGAAAAAACGAAAACGAAGAAAGGCGATCGGAACCCGCGAAACGAACGACCTTGAACGCGTTTTCGCGGAAACGTTTTTTCGAGAGAAACGACCTTGAACGAGTTCGAGGGAGTTCGGACGCGCCCGAACGGGTTCGGGCGAGTTCGGGCGCGCGAAAAAATTCGATCGCGATTTCCCGCGCGCGGTCGATAACGCGCGACGCTCAGTTAGCGCGCGACGACCGACGGAAACAAAGGGAGGAAACGACGAGAGCGACCTTCGAACGTTCGTCCGTCCGCGTCGCCGTTCGCCCGCGCCGCAGCGTCGATTCTATTCGCAGTCGAGTATCGGACGCGGTACTTCCGGAGAGAGGGAACGGCCGATCGCCGCGTCCTCCCCGAAAAAAATTAGAAGAATCAGTTTGCGCGCGACGACCGACGGGCGCGCTCGACGACGCTCCCGCCCCCGTCCCTCTATCGGTAACGCTCCTAACCTCCGACAGGTCGCGGGGGGTTGGGGGGCGCGGGGGAACCGGGCGAGGGAAAGCGCGCTCGACCAATCGCCGACCTCCTCCAACGGAAAGGCGAGGCGCGATTGGTCGAGCGCGCGCTCCCTCGCCCAGTTCCCCCGCGCCCCCCAACCCCCCGCGACCGGCCTGAGGCTAGAAGTATATATTGCTTACCTACTGTTAACCAACCTTTCCATAATCTTAAGGGTACAAAAAGCCAACGAAATTGGTCTGAATTCGCTCCTACCAGGCTTCGGAATCAACGAGACATCAAAGAACCTCCAACAATAAGAAATGAACTATCCTCCATAATCAAGTTGAAAATCTCAAGTAATTTATTTAAGCGTTTCCGGCACCATACGTAATAATTGAAAACCCCTATGTATGATATTATACATGAATTCGGTAAATACTTTTCCTAATAATGAATTTTTCGCTTAAAAAGTGATATTTTTTAGCATTTGTTTATTGATATCAACAAATTCGGTGACAATATTCACCAATTGCGTGTAATTTTAGATTCTCTGACATGTTACGATATTGAAATTACAAAAAAACCCGAAAAAATCGATTAAAAACTGGCTTAAAAACGGAATAAATAGTGGTAATCTAGGTGGGATAGATTCTATCCCGCTATGCCGCAAAGGGTTAAAGTAAGATTGGAGATATATCTTGAATTGAATTATTTAATTCCTAACTGTCAATTCGGATTTAGAAAAGGTAAATCATGCGAGAATTGCCTTGCCTTCATTAACCTGGAAATTTATAAATCCTTTGTCCAACATCAAATGACTGGGGCAATTTTTCTGGATATTAAGGGAGAATATGATAATGTCAATCCTCAGATCCTGTTCAAGATAATTAATAGACTTATCCCTATGGATTATAAAAGGTTTCTTAGAAATCTGATTAGTCTAAGAAATGTAAACTTTTATGAGTGGGGTAGATATTTTGTAGAAGCCATCTTCTTCAGAATGGTCTTTCTCAGGGCTCAGTTCTTAGCCCCGATCTTTTCAAGCTCTATTGAAGCTCTATTCTTCAGATTATCCCGCATAATGTTAAAGTAATACAATTTGCCGATAATGGGTATATCTAGGTAAGTTGGTATTGAATTTGGCGAGAATCGGTGAAAAAGTTTCCGATTTTTGACTTACTGATTTCTAATTTTTGCCTTACCGATTTCTGCTCGAAAAGTGTATAAGTTATACATGAAATTTTACATAGAGTATCATTAAAGGAAGGTTGGTATTGAACTTCGCGATAACCAGTAAAAAAGGATTCTTTCTTAATAAAATTTTTAATTTTTTGAGAAATCTGCCAATTTGGAGATATCGCGCTATAATTAAGAAGGCATGAAATCGATGTCAGAACTTTGCGAAGCTGACCGAGCGCCGAGCGTTTATCTTATAAAAATAACTGCTGTATAAATTGCTGGTTTCATATATTAATATATGTCATATTACATTTTATTTTGTTGTTAATCTGTTTTCACAATAATACGTTAGAAGAATTTAATCGCGACGATTGAACAATGGAAGACTTAAGAAATTGTAAGTATTCGCTTTTAACAAAAAGATTAAATAATATATATTCGATATATTTATGATTTGTACAATACATACATAAAATATGTCTGTATAATTTATAAGATATATATGGTTATATTTAGTACTCGATGACAATTTGGACGATTTGCTGGTAAATGTCACTGATAGCCTATGAAAAAGATCAAGCAGAGAAAAAGAACGCAGAGGATAAAAAATTGCAAAAGCAAGTAGAGAAAGAACGTAATGATGGGATAAAGGCTAACAAATGTAGCAAGCAAAAGAAAACGATAAATACGATGAAGAAGACAAAAAGAAGAAGGCTGGGAAAAGTATTAAACGTAAGGAGAATGATGAAGATGATAAAGACGACAAAAAGAATAAAAAAATAAAAAAGCAATTATGAACACAGATTAACACTTTTTTTATATATAATATTGTAACTTAATGATGCAATGATTGCGTACACGTTTTACTTGATATATTTAGTATATATGTTATTTTTTAATAAACGTATAAAACAAGATTTGAATACGAGATATTAATTTTCATCAAACAATCGGTCGGCAAAGGCCAAAAAATTTTTTTTTATAAAATACTAGTTAGTTACCCGGACTTCGCCCGTCGTTCTTCTTCAAACGACTTCATTTATCTTTCAATATCCTTATTGAGGACAAACATAAGGAGTGTGTCGGGTGGTTGATTTAAAGGCGTTAGGTTAAACTATCGCGTTACATGTTGCGACGACGCCGGCTACCCCCGGTCTCGCCCGCCGCGAGGAAGCGCGCCGTCGTATTATTATTGCCAGATCTCAAAACGCGGAACGTACTTATTAGCTCAGATCTAAACGATAGCTCGACTGAATACTCTCACAAACTCGATATTGGGCGCCAGGTGTGGAGAAGGCTACACCACCTTGCTCGAAACTCTAACGCTAAGGCTTAAACGCGAAATCGGCAACTTATCTCAGTCGTGCGTTCTTTCAGAAGACCGCGGGGTCTCAGTTGGAGCGAGGAGAGAGAGCGCCGCGCAATTAACGCACAAAATAAAGTCAATGTATAACAAGAAAAAGTATATTTAATAAAGAAACAGGAGGACAAGATAGTAGGTGGTCCTCTGCAAAAAGGTCGATCATCTCACTCGGCGCGACCCGTTAACGCAATATGATACAGCAACGCGAAACGAAGACGATACATTAATGCGGAATTTCAGAACGATACATTTACGCGGAATCTCAGAACGGTACGCTACGACACTCTGACGCAGAATCTCCGACGATACATTAACGCGAAATCTCAGAACAATACATTAATCTCAGAACGGCACATGAACGCGGAAATACAGAACGACACCTTAACGCAGGCGGTGCTTCACGCAAAACGATAATAGCACATCCGAAACGCTAACGATACCTTACTCTACCGAAAGCCGCAAATCTCCCACGATTACGCGTGTCTCAGAATGACCGCTAATCCTCTCGGATTACGCGAGTCCCAAATTGACCTTGCGATGGGCCTCGGCCATCACGCCCTCGGCCTCGCGAAGTCCCCTATGCGAAATGCAACGGTGCCCCGCACGCCACGACGCGATCACGCGGAGCTCGCGCTGCGGCCCCGCGATGATACGGTACCCGGTCGTGCGAAGAGCACCCCGTCCAAAACGGCTCGACTACGCACGGCGCGTGATGGATGACAGGAACGCAGATAGTCTGGCGAAGCGCGTCACATCATGGATCCTGAGGGCGAATAATAATAGAATGAAAAAGGCGAGTATATGGGGCTGCGAGGAAGCTTGTGTGGATGGACGGATGAACTGGAACGTATGAAGAAGGATGTAAGGAAGAGTAGACGAGCCTACCAGCGAATGCGAAGGGAGAGATATAAATCGAGTGAAAGGACGTTTGAATGTGTACAAAGCGTACTCTGAGAGAGTATAAGAGAATGATTATGGAGAGTGAAAAGAGGAGAATTGGAGACAGTTCGTGAGTGACAAGGAAAATCAGGATCCGTGGGACGATGTGTACAAGGTGTGTATGGCGAAGTATGGACGAGATAGGACTGAGTGCTATAAAAGTGGGTGACAGTGTTACGAGTACGTGGAGAGAGAGTGCGAGTGTGCTGCTGGATCGCTTCTTCCCGGCCGCGGAGGATGGAAGATGTGCGAATGGCAGAAGATGAAATGATTGAAAGGTCAGTTCGAATGGGATGAAGTGGATAGTGGCGGTGAAAAGCGATGAAATGGAGATAAGGCACCTGGACTGGATGGAATAACTGTGGAAATGCTACGTGCGGTCTGGCGTGCAATTCCAAGGATGGCTGAAAAAAGTGTATGATGTGTGCTTGAGTACCAATCGCTTTCCCTACGGTGTGGAAGAAAGCGAGAGTGATTGTGCTGCTGAAGTCCCCAGAGAAAGTGCGGTCGGACCCCGGGTCGTACTAGACCGATCTGCTTGCTGTCTGTGCTTGGGAAAGTGTTGGAGTGGCTGATGGTGAACAAGCTTGAGCGATTGATGAGTGGTAGAATGTGTGAGGCACAGCACGGGTTTGTGAAGGGACATTCGACCGAGAGTGCGTGGAATAGCGTGCGTGAGTGTGTAAGTGGGTCCGTGCACAAGTATGTGTTGGGAATTTTCGTGGACTTCCAGGGTGCCTTTGACAACCTGGAATAGCCGTGTGTGCTTGAGAGATTGCATAAGGAAGGATGTGAGAAAATTGGGTTGTGGGAGAGCTACTTCGATGAGAGATGGGCATGTATAATGAAGAAGTGTGAAAGAAGGTTCTGCGGGGTGCACCGCAGGGGTCCATCGGTGGCTCAATCATTTGGGACCTACAGATGGATAAGCTCCTGTGGGAGCTCCGCGAGGATGCATGGCAACGGCGTATGCTGACGATCTGTTCGTGCCTGTCAAAGGACAGAGCCGAGCAGATCTGAAAAAAATGGGGAACGAGTAGATGAGAATAGTGAGCGAATGGGGTGCGAGTGTCGGAGTGAGAGTATCAGAGAGCAAGACAGTGATGATGCTCTGAAAAGTAGTCTGTCTGGAGCGAGACACCCGAGCGTTAGTGTGAATGGGAAGCATGTGAGGTATGTGAAGTGTGTGAGGTATCTGGGTGTATAGGGTGAGCGAGCGGATGAGCTTCAAGCCGCACCTGGAGTGTATGAGAAGAAGTGTGTGAGTGTGGTGGGAAAGCTGAGACGAGTGATGAGGAGCGAATGGGGATTGCAGAAAGAGAGCGTGGCGAGTGATATACAAAGGACTGTTTGCTGCGTGTGTGATGTATGGTGCGAGCGTGTGGTATGAAGCCATGGAGTATGGGTATGCGCGTGAGGCTATAAACAGATGCCAAAGAGTGGCTATGAGCGCCTGTTTGAATGTTTGCAGAATGGTCTCTACGGAGGCCATGCAGGTATTGATGGGTGGTCTTCAGTGGGATCTGGAATGTGTGAGAAGAGGTGTGAATAGCGAGAATTAAGAATGGTTGGGGACTAGGTAAAATGATATTGTGAGTGAAGAGGAAGTAAGTGCGGAGGTGTAGGATGAGAGTTTGGAACTGATGAGTGCTAGGTTGTATGAGAGATGGCAGAGTAGATGGGACAACAGTGTGAAAGGAACGTGTCACATACGGCTTCATACAGAGTGTGAGGATTTGCCGAGGGATGCTTGGGATTTGAACCGAGCTTATGGCTCGAGTATATCCTGACGGGCCACGGCAGTCTGAATGAGTTTTTGTATAAAAGGAGATTGTCTGAGACCGAAAACTGTATGTGTGGGGCTGAGTTCGAAGACTGAAAGCATGTGCTGGTTGAGTGTGAAATGTATGAGGATGTTAGAAACTTGAGCGAATAGGAAATCAATGTGAGTAAAGATGGCGGAGTGGATGTAAGTAATGTGTTGGAGTATAAAGAAAGATATGAGAGTCTGAGCAGGATTGCGGCATGTGTGATTCAAAGAAGAAAATGAGTGGAAATGTGTGATGTATGCGTGGTGTATGCGGCGGACCAGTGCCGGATCTGCAGGAGACCCAACTGGGAGTAGTCTCGGCTACGAAGATCCGACCGATGATCTAGACTGGTACCACGGGAAACCGGTGGCCCAGGAAGCTTGCTCCCGCCGGTCGCGGGTAGGACCATCGTGGTGGCAGTGGTTTACAGCCACATGCTGGCTAGGATACTCGAATTACGTACTTGGGTGTCCGACGGGTGAGCTGCGTACTAACAGCTCGGGCACCAGCCTGCACAGCTGGTAGAGCGTGGATAGTCGCTCGCTCCAACCAGTGGGTTGCTGCCGGATCCTGTAATCCTGCAGCGTACTGGTAGTACCGGACCTCGGTACGCGCTAATTGGGCGTACCCCAATCTCACGTCCATAAGGACCGTGTGGATTAGGCTCCATAAACAGGTGCCGCACGTAAAACTTACGACAAATCTGTCCCTATCTACTATCTAGCGACACCACTGC
>JASTWP010003958.1:0-14134 GCA_030770255.1 Temnothorax ravouxi | reverse complement strand
CGAGGATAGGTGGGTAGCGGGAACGCAAATTATCACACTTTTTGTTTATTATAAACAAATAACAAGTTTATTTTAGAATGTCACTTCGTTTTACAATCACAGGTTACGCACGCAAGTGGAATTACGCACGCACGGATTGCCCGACTTAACGCGTGTGAAAGTGTAGACTTTTATAGACGATATCCCGGTATTTCGCGCAATATCGATCTCAGATGCACGTATTCTCGTAACGGCCACGGGATAAGTACTTTCGCTGATTGAATTGTAATACGCTTCACGACGCACGTGTACGCGCTTCGACTTCTCTCGAAAGACTGTCCTCGAGGAACGGTCGTAGTTCCCCCACTTTGAATTCTGCGCACGCGCATTATGCCAAGCCGTTGGCTCTTACGGCCCGCTGTCTCGTCTATCTCCCCGCGGGTGTAGATGGGCTGCACCATCTACACTTTCGGAGTGTAGTTTACGCGCCTAACAGAAAGTGGCACTCCGGGAGTGCAACGACGCGTAGCTGGCTATCGCTCGTTCGCGTGAACCGTACGCATCGCTGCACCGGCGTGTAGTACGCTTGAATGCAAAAAGTGTCACACGGTTTTCGCCGGGTGACACTTGACGTATCACGGGAACGATTCATGGCCCCAGGTAAGTAACGTCAGGTAATTTTACCCGTTTCTAATCTAATTTCTCTTTTTCAGGTATCCCAGGATGTCCAGGAATCGCTCCAGTTCACCACCGGTATCGGTGATCGCTAAGGTAAGTATAAAACCGTTATTATATAAACGCTAGTGTAAAATTAATATAAAACTCTGTTTCTTTGACAGGTAACGCTTCAAAATCATCGAAACAACGCCGCTTATCGTCGTCGCGCCGCTGAACGTAAAAAGTGTCGAAAGTGTAAATGTCTCTGTTAACGCTAATCCATTGTAGAGACTCGAAATGTGTTTAATCTAGTGTAATTGACTCTAATTTATGTAAAGTGTAGGTTTCTATCGCATATCTGTATGTTTCGTTATTTCGAACGAAGTGTCGCAAGTGCGCCTAAGTGCAAATGCTTAAAGTGTATCCGCTGTTAGACCTTATATAATGTATCATCGTCGTTTGAAACGCGCTTTTCTATCGAAAGTGTATCACAATGTATGTTTATTAATATGTCTAAATAAAATGATCTCAAAACATAAAAATAAAATGAGAATAAAATAAACTAAAAACTCTTTGCATGTTATTGCTCGGTTCTACCTCGCATTTCTAATAAAACAAACATAAAAATCTTATACGTTATCCCGTCTTTGGCTTATTACATTCTTACAACTATCTGCACCGCGAGTGCTGTTCGCCCGGCAGCATCTACACCTCGTGCATTAACTTATAGCTATCTACACCACGAGTGCTGTTCGCCCGTCGATATCTGCACCGCGTGCATTGTCTTAAATCTAATAATTAAGGAATGGAATCGAGCGCTTTTACGGCTCATCTGGCAGGTTTAGGATTATAACACAAATTGTAAATAAAACGTATAAAGTCAATACCATCTCGGCATCCGGAAAGGATAATATAAGCGGAATGAATATGATAGCTGAGACTACTGCAAACTCTTTGAACTTCATTATGGTAGGTATTTCGGTACGGCTGTTACTCGAGTTGATTGAAATAGTATTATCATGTATATGACAAAGGTGATAAACAAAATTAGAATGAAGGTTAAAACTACGAAATAAATTTTATCGGAAATCATGACCGAGATAGTTTGTATAAAATGGTGCAAAATAAAATAACGCGACCCGCCTGTATCGCTTTTCCACGCGTCTTATCCTAATACTATTTAACTTATCTTATTACAACGCTGTGTACGTTGCGCCTCCTTGTCCCTCCGGGCTCTGGTCCATGGGCTGCTGCTGCTGCGATGCTACCACCTGGTGCACCTGTTGCACCTGAGCTACACCCTGTTGCGTTAATCCGCCCTGCTGTTGCCCAGCGAGCTGTGCGCTCGCCTGCAGGATTCGCTGGACCTCCTTGTCCGGGACAAACGTATAAAACCCGGCCTCGAGCTGCGGGTCAGTTTGATCGAGTTCGATCGTTTCGTTTCCTTGCACCTGCACTTCGGTGCACTCCGTGGCCCGCTGTTGCACCTGGCTGCTGGACTGCTGGCTGGAGCTCATCTCGAGGATCACTCCGCTGCTATCCCGACTCGATGACGGGACCGAAGATCCAACCTTCGGTTCCAAGATCACTATAATTTTTTTCAATGTTTGAACTCATTTCCGTTGCTTTTAATTCATACTCGATTAATTTTTCATTACAATTCTGTCTGATGACTTTTACAAATGATTCAAGAGATGAAATTAGAGCATAACCTTCACATAAATTTAAACCAGGAGTTTGTAATTTTTTACTAGTTTTATTAAATCTCTCAAGAATTTCTTCCCAAAGTACTGTTAATACAGCAACTTCTAGTCTTAAAAGTTTGTTATATAAATTTTTGGCTTCCATTTGACAATCTGTCTTTTCTAAATTATTTTGAAAAATACTTTTTAAAGTATCTAAAATTTTGTCGTAACTCATTCTTAAGGCATGTATAGCTTCATAATGACTAGACCATCTTGTATAAGATTTTTTATGGAAAGGGGCAAATTTGCATGTTGGTTTAACATATCCCACCTATGCGTAGATGTCGAGAAAAATACATATAATTGCTGAACAATACCAAAATAACTTGTAATAGAAGGTACAATATTTACTGCCTCTGTCCCAACTAAATTTAAAGAATGTGCCGCACAAGATACATAATCAGCAAACTCATTTGCCTCTTTTAAATGTGCCTGCAATCCGTTATATTTCCCGCTCATATTTGCAGCGTCATCATAAGACTGGCCACGACAGTTCTCAATGGGAAGTCCTATTTTTTCTAAAAAAAACTTTTTAAAGTGTTGAATAAAGAAAAACCCGCGTGACTATAAATAGGTAAAAATGATAAAAATCTTTCGTAAATTTTCCCTTTTGTACAGTATCGTACAATTATTGCAAGTTGGTCTGTGTGTGCTAAATCCGGCGTTGAATCAGCAATGACTGAGTAATATTTTGTGTCTTCTCCATTAATGTCATTAACAATCTGTCGTAAAACTTGTTTTCCCATTATTTCAATTATGTCTTCATAAACAGTTTTTAATAGATAACTTAGCATTTTATTTTGTTGAGATTGACATTTTACAATGCTCTCGTAAAAAAAGGATCAAATTCTGCAATCAATTCGACAAGCCCCATAAAATTACTGTTATGTGGAGATCCCCACTTTTCATCGTGACCTCTCAATGACAATCCTCTTTCGCTTAGAAATTTAATAATGGCAACAACACGCGTTAGGACATTGTAATAATATTCCGATTCATTTTTAATCTGTTTTTTAAATTGCTTATCAATAACAGTTTTGTTCTCCTTTCGTGTTAACCATATTAGCATTGATTTTTTATGATCTGGGGATTCTTCATGTTTGTCTAGAGTACGGAGTATATTAACCCAATTAGAATAATCGGTTGTTCTAAGAGATGTCTGTGACACTGAGAATAATTTACATACTAAACAATAAACGCATCCCTTACTATTAGAATAACATAACCATGATCTAATCAATTTCTGTCCATTTTTTAAACATTTTTCGAAATACTTATTACTAAATTGTCTGCTTTGATCTTTATAATATTTATTTGAATCAATATAAAGGTTATCCTGCTTTTTATTTTAATATATATAATGCTAAGTCTTTATACTGAACAAAGTCTTCTATTGCTCTAATTATATTATTATTGTCTTCCGTACTCTTCTCTTGGATAACTGGATCGGCATATTGAATAATTTCTTCTCCTTTTTTATATTCTTCTATACCTGTTTCTAAATTTTCCTCGACGTTTTGTTCATTATTATTTGTGTGACTTTCAAAATCATTCTGAGAAGCCGAAGTAGAAGGTATATATGAAAAGAAACTTGACAGTTTTTGGCATTTTGCTAGTTCTACTTCTTTCTGCTCTTTCAATTTCCTCTTATGACTTCCGCTCAAATATTTGCGTTTGTGTTCAGACATTTTCAATAAATCTTCCCTAAAATAATAATAATTCACTAAACAATTGTGAGAAACAAGATAGAAAAAAAGTAAAATATGAAATCAACTTACGAAATAATATTTAGAAATTTTATTTACAACATACATCATACTCCATCAAACATTCAATACGTTGCAAAGATTCGTTTTTTTTTTGCATGTATAAATTGTGAGGAAATTAAAGGAACGATGACCTTTCAAGGGACACTTCGAGGTGTGAGAAGGTAACCAAAAGGGATTCCCCTGTAAGGGGATCCCATGTAACAAGATCTAAGAATTACTTTTGTCAATCTTAGGTTAGGTTGTGACCGAAACAACGAATGAATTTAGTAAGATATCTCTGTAGCCACTTACTTTGGCTGAAATAACGGTCGCCACTGTGTTTTCAACATAAACACAGAAAGCCGGTGGCCCAAGTCCTTCCTTCAGCAAGATGGCTGCCGCCTTCTACGCAGCGAACGTGTCTGTGCCTGTCGGCCACGCCCTTGTTATGCTCAACGTAATTTATGACGGAAAGGAACTTGTGAGGCGCACAATGAAAACACACACGGATAACTTTTAATAACAATAAAAGATTTAATAAATCCGGTGTACAGGAAGTATTCTCAGCCGCGTACGAAAGATAAGATCTAATGGCGGGTATGAGCTTGTCACGACTTGTCGTCGGAATGCCGCGTTGGATATTCACCGTGAATACCCGTTTACACGCGTACACGATCTTTCACTCGAGATATTTATCACGCTACTATCGCTAGCGGTCAACGGGATAAGTTCCACGGGCTCGGATGTTAATGCGTAACCGATTTCTCAATACGTGTTGACGCGCCGAAGTCTCGCGAAGAACTGTCCGGGAGGAACGGGTCTGACTCTCCCACTATAACGGCCGCGCAGGCGCAGTGCCTCTCTTTTTGGCGCGGGTTGTGCAATCCGGCGCGCGTCAACGCTCTCGGCCAATCGCGAACTTGGATCTTGGGCGACGCGATCCCTGGAGCGCGTCCTCCAATGACGGCTAACTGAGCCGATCTATCGGCTCAGCTCCTGAAAACTGAAAGCCTGTCACCTCATTGGACGGCGGACATCGGCCCCCTGGTAACCATCTCCGATAGAAAACGATTAAAAACGGCTATATCTGTATCGTTTTTAATAGTATCTTATCGGTTCTATCGTTGCATATTTAGAAGACAGATAAAACATTAATCGAATTGAATCGGTTTCTATCGTTTTAGGTTTGAATAAGAAAATAACTATACAAATTTTATAGTTATGAATCGTTTTCTATATGTACAATTATTGCCTGTCTGAATCAATCGTATATACACGATATAATATGTATCGTTATTTATGGTAATAAAATTTTACCGTATGCATTAATACGGATATATAAGAATAAAATGATAGACATCTTATCGATATTTATATGACTTAACCGAACCAATACATTTATCGTTTCTTATCAGGATTTCCCGACATACAACTTATCATCTTCTTTACGGCAACAAATCGGTTCGTTTTCTATCGTATATCAATGATATAAATTGAATCGTTTGAAAACCTTCTACTTTGTATATGTTTGTATAAGGTTAAAACGATAGACATCTCGTCGATATTTATACAACTTAACCGAACCGATACATCTATCGTTTCTTATCAGGATTTCCCGACATACAACTTATCATCTTCTTTACGGCAACAAATCGGTTTGTTTTCTATCGTATATCAATGATATAAATTGAATCGTTTGAAAACCTTCTACTTTGTATATGTTTTTATAAGGTTAAAACGATAGACATCTCGTCGATATTTATACAACTTAACCGAACCGATACATCTATCGTTTCTTATCAGGATTTTTTGACATACAACTTATCATCTTTAGTCCGGAAGTCAGGGCTATTAAAAAATGAGAATATTAAAGTTTACGGCGCAAAGCTAGAACTTTTTTAAATCGATTCTTATGATATTCCGTAACAAGTGTGTAAAGTCTCTAGAATCAACTCGGCCCGTTTCGCCTTTTATTTTTATTGCAAAATATATTTAAAAAACACGTTTCTGTATAGTTTTCTTTAAATAACTCCTTCTGTGTTGGTCAAACGACAAAACTTGAAGAGAGGAAAATTGTTCGGAAGGAAATTTCCTATAAGAATAAGCCTTAAAAAAAATTTTTTAAATTGCAAAATTGCAAAAAATACGCAAGAAAAAGGCCATTTTTACAGGTTTCCGAAAATTGGGTTAAAAATTATCATATTTAAGAGGACATACACTCAATGATACCTTTCAGTATGCTGACAAGTGTGCACAAGGCTCGCCTCCAATTTTTATATGGCTGTCTATTAACAAATTATTTATGCAAATCGGGCGCTTGGCTTTCACGTCTGAACGGGTGAACTTATTTTGATGCACTTTATCGGAAATGAAAGGTAACGATGTTTAGTTTATAAATTTAAAATAAATTTTTTTTTCTAAAATTTGACTATTATTTAAAACAATTTAAATTTTGCATATTAAATATCGGCGTTGTTTATTGATGTTACCTTTCATTTACGATAAAGTGCATCAAAATAAGTTCACCCGTTCAGACGTGAAAGCCAAGCGCCCGATTTGCATAAATAATTTGTTAATAGGCAGCCATAAAATTTTATACTGTGTACAGTATAAAATATCACAAAAATAATTTGTGATATTTTATACTGTATATAGTATAAAATGTTATACTGTATACAGTATAAAATAACACAAAAATAATTTGTTATTAATTATTACGTATTTTTTCTAATATATCTTGTTTATCTTCGTTAATACTGAGAATATGACATTCATAATGTGATAATCATAAAATTCGGAAAATTTCAAGCAAATTTAAAAAAAAATCGTTTGGATACGTGCTTTTGTTGCAGAGAAAAGTAATTGTTAATTAAGCGAGTTTGGCGGACGCAGCGGTGACTCGCGCGCCTGCGAGCCACCGCAGTCGAGCCGCCGCGCGCCGCTGCGTCCGCTCCAGCGCTCTAAAACCGCTGTATTCGACATTTTTTTTCGCCGAATCTGGCAGTCGAATTGCAGCAAAAAAAATGTCACCGTTAAAGCACTCACTCCAGTACCTTCACATTAAATTTCAAGTAAAAATATGAAATAGTTTAACTGTAATTATCAATTATGTAAAAGTCAATTATCTCGGCTTCTATTGGTCGTATCTGGACGTTTTTTTTTAAATCTATAATTTTTTAAACGCAAACCAATGGTGCTATTTGCATTACTCTACGCCAATAAACAACGCCGATATTTAATATGCAAAATTTAAATTGTTTTAAATAATAGTCAAATTTTAGAAAAAAAAAATTTATTTTAAATTTATAAACTAGACATCGTTACCTTTTATTTTCGATAAAGTGCATCAAAATAAGTTCACCCGTTCAGACGTGAGAGCCAAGCGCTCGATTTGTATAAATAATTTGTTAATAGGCAGCCATATAAAAATTGGAGGCGAGCCTTGTGCACACTTGTCAGCATACTGAAAGGTATCATTGAGTGAATGTCCGCTTAAATATGATAATTTTTAACCCAATTTTCGGGAACCTGTAAAAATGGCCCTTTTCTTGCGTATTTTTTGCAATTTTGCAATTTAAAAAAATTTTTTTAAGGCTTATTCTTATAGGAAATTTCCTTCCGAACAATTTTCCTCTCTTCAAGTTTTGTCGTTTGACCAATACAGAAGGAGTTATTTAAAGAAAACTATACAGAAACGCGTTTTTTAAATATATTTTGCAATAAAAAAGGCGAAGCGGGCCGAGTTGATTCTAGAGACTTTATACACTTGTTACGGGATATCATAAGAATCGATTAAAAAAAGTTCTAGCTTTGCGCCGTGAACTTCAATATCTAATCCCCTGACTTCTGGACTACTTTTTTACAGCAGCAAATCGGTTCGTTTTCTATCGTATATCAATGATATAAATTGAATCCGCATCAACCAAATCAGCGATTAGTTCGCGACAATGCCGCTAAACCGCGCATGATGAAAAACGCTTCTCGTATTTAAAATACATCCAGTCATAATATATAAGCAGACCGCCTGCGAAGCAAAAAGCAGAGAAATCCAGTATCATAACTGGAGGGATCTCTTCATATAAGGACCTCCTGGCGGTAGCCGCCCCGGTCACCGAAAACCGAGCCCGGCTGCCTCCGACTCCTGGCACTAGTTGCCCCGTTCCCGGCATTCTTCAAAACGATAAAAACCGATTGAAAGAAATGAATCGATATGAATCTGTTTCCTTAATTCACGATTCGTAACGATTGAAATGGATTGACTAAAACCGATTCAAACAATTCATTAACCATATTAAAAACGATAGAAACTGATGTGCAGCTGATAAGACATTTACGATAGGATCCTAAGTATTTTGTAATGTGAGTTTCTGATAGAGTACTGTAAATAAACGATTCACTAACCGTATCAAAAACGATAAAAACTGATGTATAGCTGATAAGATATTTACGATAGGATCCTAAGTATTTTGTAACGTGAGTTTCTGATAGAGTACCATAAATACACGATTCACTAACCGTATTAAAAACGATAAAAACTGATGTATAGCTGATAAGACATTTACGATAGGATCCTAAGTATTTTGTAACGTGAGTTTCTGATAGAGTACCGTAAATAAACGATTCACTAACCGTATTAAAAACGATAAGAAATTTTTTTATCGTTTTCTATCAGAGATGGTTTCCAGGGCCTTGACTCATGCATGACGAATGTCAGCCGTCGCAATGCTTCTCGCGACGTGTCACCCGGAATTTATCCGAGTGACCTTCAAATGGTCATTTAGACGAACCAGGACTCCTCAGGTAAGTACCCGCGTGTAGGACTAACTATTTTCTAATCCTCTCTTTTATTTTCAGGTACCGGACTCCCCACGGATCGTCTCGCCCAGTCATTGGACGGTAAGTATAAGGTAAGTATAAAATATGCGGTAATTCTTAATAATCTACCGCGCGTACATAATGTCGCTTAAAACTAGGTGAACTCGACAGGAATAAAATAAAATTATCGTAATAGAACGTAATTAACGCGTTTACAACGCTTCTCGCTGTTCTCGAGCCGTGCTCGTCTCTGATTGGTCGGTTGCTCGCGTTCATCACTGTGGACGGTAAAAACCGCTTTCGTAGGCATAAGGCCCTTGTGAATCGAACTGAATAATTGAAATTGAATGTTGTTAATAAAATAAGGTCAGGATCTGTTCCTATTGGCCGTCACTGTCGACTAGATGAACTCTATAGCTGAACTTAATTCAAATGCTTTAAAATGAATAGAAAATAGCCTGGGTCTTTTCCCATTGGCTGAAAAACATGCATAATTGCAAGAACTATTAATAATAAATGAAACTTTGTAAAATCATAAGAAAATATGTAAATGAATGTATACTCGCTTTTCGCGTAACCCTATTGGTTCAAAATATCGCATGCTTAACTTAATCTATGTCACGCACTATTCGCGGATCAATATCGCTTCCCAAAATTAACAAATACATTGTTTATAGTGTAAATAGTGTAATAATCATGTTTGCGTCGGGAAATGCTGTTATCAGCGGAAAGAAAATTATGAATGTAACTACTATGTATTCTTTGAATTTCATGCTGCCTGATTGGCTCTGTATATCGCGTATAAGCTGAAAAGTATTATGAATGCAAATGCAATGAAAAGTGTTGTTAATATCGTTGTCTTAATTCTCTCTGAATCCATTATAAGGAATATATTATGTACATGGTGTAAATGATAAGAATGGCAAATAAAATTAGAACTGTTACTATTACCAAAATTGCTATCTGATCTATGACTCTATTCGTTACGTTAATTGAATATTGTTGCTCTATTAGCGTGTCGGCCTTTGATTGGCTCATCTTGAATGTTATCGTTTTTCCCGTTTCAGGATATGTAGGATTGGTGGAAGGTAAGTATAATGTTTTTAATTGTGTTTGTCACGTGTTCGTGTATTACGCTCTGCGTATAATAAACTCTTACCTTAATTGTAAAACGTATAAAATGTCTATCGCTATCAATGAGTAAAATCATGCGTTAACCGCTTTATAAAATTAATCAGACATAAAATCTCGAATCGACAAATAAAATCAAAATAAAATAAAATATCAAAATAATGTCTTTCCGACTCTCTTTACACAAGGATGGCTCTAACTATAGTGGGTGGGATGCGCCTGCCGCTGCTGTTGGCTCCGTCACCCTCGTCTCCTCGTGCATCTGCTCCCTGGGCTGCGGTTGGTCGGCAGCGGGCTGTAGCCCACCGTGCTCAATCACCTGCTCGACCACTGCCTCCGGGACTTCCTGGAACAGCTCCTGCCGCGATAGGCCCTCCTCCGCGAAGACCTCCACTTCTTCCACGGTCAGGCTTGCTGATTGGCCAGTCTGGATGACCGGCTCGACCGTGCCTGGATCTGCAGCTGGCGTTGCTGCCTCGTCCATTGGCTGGCCACTGCTGCTGGAGATATGAGAATCCGACCTTGAAGTGACGGGTTTAGTCGTCGACTTCAAGGTTAGGTTATGGAGAATTCACACTATACATCTGACATACAACGATCTGATATCCAATAGAAGACTTTACTTTTTAGGGTTACTAGCTAGCAACATTTTTAGATGCGTTCCGATATTCACTGCCAGTACTGAAAATCTACAGTTCACGTCACGTATACTATAGATTTTCGGCACTAGCAGTGAATTTCGGAACGCACCCATTGTCTCCAGGATATGTTTTTCTCTAGCGTAAACTCGCGAAAAGTTACGCGGTGAAAGCCGGGAGATGGTGCGCTCGTTTGGGGGCCCCCCTTTCGTTGGAGGCCCGAAGTTTAAGCTTCGTAGGCTTCCCTATCAATCCGCTACTGTGTGTATGTGTATGCGATTTAAAAATATTTATATTTTTTATACTATTCCTTTCTTCCTTATAATTTCTAATTTTAAGAGACAGTAAATTGCGCAGTTATTGTATATTTACTAAAGTCTTTTAATTAACGTCACAATTTTAAGTTGTAACATTAATTTATTTTACATGTATTTTGTGTTTTAAAAAAGTTTCTTTATGATTTCTTGTGAAATTTCAAACAATAAACATGTACAACTTTTATTGTAATATTATTCATTTTGCAGTTTTTGGTTTCAAATTTAGAAAAACGTAAAATCAAAGCATTGTAAAAGTAAGAGCGTTTGAGTTTTAATAAAATTCCACTTGTATTATAAACAATACATAGATTTAGCTAATATTGCCCTAACCCTGACGTCCCTGACTCCTCTCTTGGCAGTTTTGACTTCTCATGATCTTTTATTTTATAATATTTTAAAAGTTTCCCACTGTGTGTTTAACCCTTTGTAACTCATGTTATCAAAAATAAAAAATATGACAACTATTTTAAATTGATTTACAACAGATAAATTCATGATTTAGAATGTGATGGAAACTTTGCCGGTTTGTAACAGTATTGTTACACGGAGTTACAAAGGGTTAATTTATTATTTAAATCAAGGACATCCGAAATTATGCAAAATTGGAATCAGTATCTATTTCTGTTTCAATATAGTAAATATATATATATATTACTATATTTACTATATTGAAACAGAAATAGATACTGATTCCAATTTTGCATAATTTCGGATGTCCTTGATTTAAATAATAAATTAACCCTTTGTAACTCCGTGTAACAATACTGTTACAAACCGGCAAAGTTTCCATCAACATTCTAAATCATGAATTTATCTGTTGTAAATCAATTTAAAATAGTTGTCATATTTTTTATTATATATATATATATATATATATATATATATATATATATATATATAGTTTTCTGTTTCAATCATATTTTAAACATGAAGTTAAGACTTCTGTTACTTCTAAATAGTAAAATATTTTTAGATCTGCCTAAAGTTTTATTGAATAAGATAAAAGTTGAATGTATTAACGTAAAGCTTAAAATATGTTAAGTTTGAATTCGTGATTTGGTTCGGATTCGAGTGCGAATTTGAGTTTGAATTCGAGTTCGAAACTTATAAAGAAAAGTTCGAGTTCGGATTCGAGTTCGAATTCGAGTTCGAAGCTTATAAAGAAAAGTTCGAGTTCGGTTCGAGTTCGGTTCGACAAAAAAAACTCGAGTTCGCCCATCTCTAAGTATCAAGTATCTTATATGTGTGTATACATACAGGGTGTCAAGTAATAAGCGGATCACTGCTCGTGGGCGGCTTACCGCAGCTAGAGCGGGTAAAACTGAATCGAAAAGTTTTTTACTGTTTTGTAAATATTTCAATAATTAATAAGAAAATAATTAATAAAGATACCCGAATCAGGATGCGTTCGTGCGATTCGACGAGAAGGAGCAGCCCAATGTTTACGTTGCTAGGCCGCGGCGAGACATTGGGAGGAACGCTATGTTTATAACAAAAATTATTAACTATACATGAGTGACACTCATTGCCATTATTGTTTATAAAGCACTCCTTTTATAACATTTCGCTATGCACATAGTAACATAATCGTAGGGCTGCTCCTTTTCGTCAAATCGTGCGGATGCACACTGATTAATTCTCTTATCTTTATTAATTAATTTCTCATTAATTAATTATCGAGAAGTTTACAGTACGATAAAGGACGTTTTGATTCAGTTTAATTCGTTCTTCCTGTCCACGAGAAGTGGTCCGCTTATTACCTAACACCCTGTATATACATGTTTATATAATTATAAATTTAAATTTATTACATATAAATAAAAATCATTAAAAATGTCAAAATGATAGAGAAAATTACTTGTCATAATTGATCTCATATACTCCCAGATAGCACAGTGACATCAAATGACGTATTAATTCCGTCATAATGCTGTCTCTAACGTCATTATCAAAACGTCTTAATGACGTTAGAGACGACATTATGGACGGAATTAATACGTCATTTGACGTCACTGTGCTATCTGGGCTATTGTATATAAGATTTAGATAATGCCTAGTACATTTTCAACTATTTATATATTATAAAATATACTTTTGCATAACATAGAAATATATAAATATTGCTTTTAAAAGTATGAAATGAATAAATAATTAAAATCTCGCAACTGCAGCAAAGAGATTAAGTAAACAAAAATATAATAAAAAATAAAAACTTAAAAATTAATTAGTAAAAAACAGGTTAACAAAACTAATAATTAAAAACTTAAAAAATTTAATAAAAACAAAAATTATGATAATAAAAAACAAAAAAAAAAACAAAAACTTAAAAATTAATTGGTAAAAAAGTTAGTTTAAAAAGAAAAAAAGACTCCCGACTGCTGCCTAAAGTAAGTTAAATAATAATAAAAAAACAAAAAAACTAAAAAAATTAAACGGTAAAAAAGACAGGTTTAAAAAGTTCGAAATAATATTAAATAAAAAACAGTTTTAAAAAGTTTAAAATAATAAAAAATACGAAAAAGTAAAATTTTCTAAAAATTTAATACATATATAATAAAAAAAAAACTCCCCGCCTGGCAGTGTCCTCGAATCGGATCACGCGGGAATATTAACGGCGATCGGCCGCGAGACCTCACGCCACTCTGACACGCTTGGCTCTAAAACACCGTGACCGCCGGGGCATGCGGGCATGAAGCCCTCGGGGCACGCGCTCCGCCTAACCGAGTAAATAAGAAAACGATGATTCATTGATGGACCGATTTTCTTGAAACCGGTGCTCAATTTAAAAAAAATGTTTAGACCACGAAATACTCCTTCATAAATGAATCAATTTTCTTGAAAACGGGCCAAAATTTATCTAATTTTCGGGGATGTGAACAATTAGTTTCATTATATATATATATATATATATATATATATATATATATATATATATATATATATATATATATATATATATCTTAAAGCATTATATATATGAAATAGAGGTAGAAAAGACTGAAGAATATAATAAAATTTGAAACAGCCCAATATCTTATTTGCGAAAGTTAGAGCTATTACAAGCATTTCTTCCAAAATTATTGACCTTTGATCGCGTAGAAAAA
>JASTWP010003957.1:0-14147 GCA_030770255.1 Temnothorax ravouxi | reverse complement strand
AAACCAAAAACTCGTTAATTACAATCTAAAAATTTATCTTAAAATGTTATTCCTGACAAAATCTAGGCTTAATATTGTAATTAAGCCTAGTATATATAAGTCTTACATAGTTTACATTATAAACTATGTAAGACTTATATATACTAGGCTTAATTACAATATTAGGCCTAGATTTTGTAAATCTAAATACTGCATGTAAATTACTTAGACTAGGTATTGCTTAGATATATAGATTATAAAAACTGTAATAAAAGTTATATATAGCTTAATGAACAAAATTCATATACACTAATTTTTTCATTGTATTAAAAGTATAAATTAATTTTATATAGCATATAATTAAATGGAACCGAATATGAATATATCATTAAAAAATATATTTAATTATATTTCTCATTTTATATATAAAAACAATGTTACTCAATTGGACAATAAGTTTTACTAGAACAGAAATATTTGTTAAAATATGATCTAATCTAAACGTCGCTTAATGTTAATAAATAAAATATATAAAAATAATCTAACCTGCTTATTTCTAATATTCAGGAGAACGGTTTTTTGTGGATCATATATATTAAAAATATATATTAAAAATTCCTTAGGAGGTTGCTGCTTGTCTGCGAGATATTCAGCAATACCTCTAACACATACACATTAAAGAGTCGGATCCAGAAGTGGTCCGCAAACATGAGTTTCATGAATTTAAAATCGCTTTTTTATATTTTGTAAAATAGTTTCTTTAAGTTGTTCTTTAAGTTGTTTTACTACGTGTAAATGAATCGTATTCATTTACACATACTATTATACTCTTAACTCTGCCCTGAAAATATTAAAGAAGTAATTGATACAACAGCATCCCTTATAGAAATTTAATAGTGTAAGTGATTATTTGGCTAGTTTATTAATTACTTATTTTGAGTATTAAAATCATTAAAAACAGTACTTTTAATACTCAAAATAAGTAATTAATCACTAGCCAAATAATAATCACTTACAGTATTAAATTTCTGTAAGGGATCTATTAACTCAGCTTTTTAAATTTGGCGGCGCAGGGTCTACGAAACGCTACTGCTAGAACGCTACTGCTGTTCATGGAGCTCGCATTCGCTAGCGCTATCATGGCTCCATGAACGGAGTTAATAGCGTTAGCGTTGGTAGCGCGATAGCAAGCTCCCCGAACGCACCCGAAATATGACCTTAAAGGTGCGTACCCCCGACTAAAACCTTCTGAAGGTCACTCAGGAGGGTGACCTTGACAACATATGTCAAGGTCAAGGTCATCGGAGGTGGAGCCCTAATTGTAAACATTTACCGAAAATTCTTAATAAAAGAGAAAAAAATGCAATAAAATGCAATAATTTTATAATAATAAATTTAATTTTTTATAAGTTCTAAAGTCTGTCAGCAACATTTCGGAAATATTACAAATGCAATGTTATATATGAAACATTCAAAAATGTAACGCGTGCAATGTAAATGTAAATATAGTTTTATCATGTATCAGAAATGTTTCTAAAACCATTGCATCTGCAATATTTCTTCTGCAATATTGTAGAAATTCACTGCCTGCAATTCAATTTTTCATTACGCATTCTTTCAGAAATTTTTCACAAATATTTTAAATGCAATGTTGCGTTTGATATGTTACAGAAATATTATTCGTGCAAAGTAAACGTAATAATATTTTTATAATATTTTAGAAATGTTTCTAAAATATTGCATCTGCTACATTTTTTGCAATATTACAGAAAATTACAAATATTGTAAACCACTTTCTGAGAAATTTCAAACATATTGTTAACGCAATATTACAAAAAAAACATGGTGCAGGTACATTTTTTTAATATTTCAGATGCATAGTTACAAATAAAATGTTAATAAAATATTTCTGCATTATTTCCGAATATTTCAATATTTCAGCAACATAACATGCCGAGTAGGTTAGCACTACCCAGGATGCACCGCGTGGAGGTACAGCCCGCTTAGCATCCCTTGACATCCTTTGTTTATAAACGGCCAGTTAATAACGTCCATGAACTTAGGCAAAGAATAACTAATGGATTTGAAAACATTAGAGAAAATCCGGAAGTGCTACAAAGAGTTCGGGACTCCTTAGAAAGAAGGCTTAGAGCCTGCATTCGTGCAGAAGGAAGTCATTTCGAACACCTCATATAATTTTGCATTCACTCACACTCACACACACACAACACACACACACACACACACACACACACACACACACACACACACACACACACCACACACACACACACACACACACACACACGACAGAGAGGGTTTGGAGTCACTAAATACCACAGGAGTGACGAACTGTGGGGTCCTGATCTCTGTCAAGGGATGCTAAGCGGGCTGTACCTCCACGCGGTGCATCCTGGGTAGTGCTAAAGCAGCCCGCAACTTTTATTTGACTTTAGTTGTGTTTTAAAACTCATAAAAACCATCTTATGTTTCAATTTTGACAAAAAAATTCGAAGGCAAAGCAATTTCAAATTTTAACATAAAAATGGCGATAACTCGAAAACAACGCATTTTTTGGACCTATGTTTGTATCAACTTTCTTTCTTGTTTTTGGTTCCCCTTTCATCTCCCGAGCGGATGATCTCGACTTACGGCACACCCTGTATATATACAGGGTGTCCCAGGACCTCACCGACAAACTTTGAGAAATGATAGGTCACACAGAGGGAATCATTTTTTGTTAAGGAACATATGGTCGCTGACGCGTCCTTAAGGAGCTATGCATCCGAAAAGTCAGATCTTCGGTAAAATGTTTTGAACAAATAAATAAATTTTTTTGCATGTTCTGACAATTTACAATAATAATTGTTCAAATTGCCTGCCCTGTATCTCATTGACCGAATAAATGCTGCGTTTCAACAAATCCGAAACAACCCTGCCATACTTGACAGAGTTGGACAATCAATGCTGCGAAGGTGTCAACAATGTAATGAGGTACAGGGCAGGCAATTTGAACAGCTATTATTGTAAATTGTCAGAACATGCAAGAAAAAATAAATTTTATTTGTTCAAAACATTTTACCGGAGATCTGACTTTTCGGATGCATAGCTCCTTAAGGATAGTGTCAGCGACCATATGTTCCTTAACAAAAAATGATCCCCTCTGTGTGACCTATCATTCTTCAAAGTTTGTCGGTGATATATATATATATATTGCACATGGGGTCCCGGAACCGCTGGTAGATTGGGTGATGGACATGCTGACGGGGAGGAACCTAACAGTCACGCACAGCAACATTAGCATCACTGGTAAACCGGGCAAGGGGTGCCCGCAGGGTGGGGTTCTGTCCCCTTTGTTGTGGTGCCTCGTAGTTAATGACCTTCTGGTGAAATTACAAGAGAAGGGGTTCCTGACCTATGGCTATGCGGATGATGTAGCTATAGTGATCACAGGATCCTTCTTAGATACCCTAAGGGATCGCATGAAAGATGCCTTAAAGATCGTCCAAAAATGGTGTGAGGCCAAGGGATTGATGGTTAATCCATCAAAGACCAATATAATGGTCTTCACTAGGAAATACAAACCAGAACCCATTGAGCCTCTTAAGCTCTGGGGGAAGGCAATCCCCTTTACAACCTCAGTCAAATACTTGGGACTACATATAGATACCAAACTCAACTGGAAAGTACACCTTGCAGAGAGCAAGAAAAAATTCTACACATGCATGTGGATGTGTAGAAGAGCCATGGGAAAGTCTTGGGGCATCAAAGCTCCCATAGCACTATGGTTGTACAAGGCGGTACTGTTACCGAGACTACTTTATGCATCTGTGATCTGGTGGCCCAGGACAGAGAAAGTGGAAGCAAAGAACCTTCTGAAAAGCCTACAAGGGAGCTACCTAAGGGCTGCAGTAGGGGCTATGAGGACTACCCCCACAGAGGCGCTAGAAATTGCACTCTGTGTGCCTCCACTGGACCTGGCCGTTGTAAACGCAGCAAGGAACACAGCATACAGACTAAGGTGTCAGGGTGAATGGAAAAATACAGGACTGGGACATACAAGGCTTGACCTGTTCCAAAAACACCCTTTTACCTTAAAGCAAGATAGAATTCTCAAAAAACATCAGTTGGTAAAGCATTTTAAGATACGAATACCAACTAGAAAAGAATGGTCTGACCGGAGGGGAGTCGGGGATCCCAATGTGGATCTATGGTTCACTGATGGGTCAGGCATTAACGACTGCTTCGGGGCAGGATTTTACGGGCCGAAGGAGAACCACAGGGAGAGTATTCCTGTGGGAAGCCACTCAACTGTTTTTGCAGCTGAGATAGTGGCTATCCTAAAGTGCACGGAATATCTGCTAAACAAAGACACGAAGGGAAGGAAAATAAACATCTGCTCGGATAGTAGAGCAGCCATACAAGCACTGGCAAAAACAACTACCGAATCAGCACTGGTTTGGGATTGCATGCTAGCATTAGAAAGACTATGTGAACTTAATAAGGTTACGTTAGTATGGGTGCCTGGGCATCAAGGAATACCCGGGAACGAAACTGCAGACATGCTGGCCAAGAAGGGAGCTAATGAAGCACCAACTGGCCAGGTGACGGGAATACCCTTTGCAGTAGGCAAAGAAATCATCAAAAGTCTCCTGAAAAGGGAACACCAGGCCAGGTGGGAGAAATCAAAAACCTGCCGCCAAGCCAGGACTTTGATGAAAGACAGCAGACCAGGCAGGGCTAAAGAACTACTGGCACTGAGTAAACAGAAACTGAGAATGGCGTTGGGACTGCTCACTGGTCACTCCGCCTTACTTAGAGCACACCTTTATAATCTCGGGCTTGCGGAACAAAAGGCATGTCGCCTTTGCGGAGACGAGAAAGAAGACAATGTACATATAATATGCCAATGCCCGGCATTTGTATGTAAGAGATACAAGATCTGGGAGCGCATGTTCTTAACCTCCCGGGATCTAGAAAATGCTAGGGTTACAGATCTGATAAACCTGGTACAGGGCTCAAGACTGTATCTTGAGACCTAGCAAAAAACGAGTGGGAAGGCACAAAGGATCAGCTAGATCTAGTGGCCAACAGGGACCCTGGTGGTACCTCCCACTTCTACTATTACTACTACTACTACATATATGCAGTTTCCACAATCAAGATCGAATAACCTCAATCATGGCTTGAAACAATTAATTACTATGTTTACACGAGCGTTACTTCTGTAGTAATTTACGATAATTTCTCTGCGTAAACAGGGTTTTGTAGTAAACTTATAATTCATTCTGGGTAAATGAGTAAATTACTACAGAAGTAACGCTATCACGTTACCTAACCTTGCGACCGACGTCTGAGGGACAGTCAGCCACATTGACATCCCTAGAATTGTTACTCAGGGGTAAGGCGACGCACGGCACAAATGTCAGCAGGGAAGGAGTCAACACCAGCTAGAGAAATGACTAGGACAAAGGCGGAGAAGAAGATTGCGGATCCTAGAATACTTACATCCACTCCCATTCCCGAGCATCCCGATAACAACAACCAAAGTAGAGAGAATGTCAGCTCAGATCCTGACACGTCAATCATTCTGGACAACAGTGAGCCTGATGTTGCAGTAGAGGAATTGATCCAGAGCAGCCAGTTCGTGCAGGCAGAGGACGTCCAGCACACGGAATCGCAGCAGCCGTAATGCTGGGTCTACAATGCGAGTCTCATAGTCGCAAGAACGGTCTTTACATTCTTTTTTCCGGTCTTAGGACAGTCGTATTCGTAGTCGCTCGAGTTGGTTCAATTCCAACGACTACTTATTCCAAGTATTCCAACGACTATCCACAATAATATATCGCTGCGACGGACCAGACTAGCGGAAAAATAGTACGAAGGGGGTCTTTTCTTTTTCCCTCGGCTCTGAGGGGTGTAAGGTAAATAGTGCGAAGAAGGAAAAAAGGTTATGTGTGTGTGTTTATTATTACGAGTTCCGAGTTTACATTTTTAATGCGAGTCTCATAATCGCAAGAACAGTCGTTACATTCTTTATTTCCGGTCTTAGGACAGTCGTATTCGTAGTCGCTCGAATTGGTTCAATTCCTATTCCAACGACTACCACAATATATCGCTGCGACGGACTAGACCAGCGGAAAAATAGCACGAAGAAGGAAAAAAAGGTTATGTTTACGAGTTTCGAGTTTGCTCTTTTAAAATATGGATTTTTGTACAGAATATGAATATTTGGAGTTGGATGAAGAGGAGATAAGTGAAGAAAATTCGGACTAAGTTCCAACAACCGTCTTGGAAGACATTTATAATATTGATAAAAAATTTCAAGATGACTTGAACCTGATTGCGCTTGTTGAAGGCAATCCTAGACTTTATGCCAAAGGAAAAGCGGGTTACAAAAATGTACAAGAAAAAGAAATGGCATGGGTTTCTATTGGTAAAGCCCTAAATATAAGTGGTGAGTGCCAGTTTTTTGTGTATGCAGGTTATATGTAAGATCATGTCACTGTGAACACATTTCATTGATTTTCCTATAGGATCAGATGCGAAACACAGATGGGATACGCTACGAAATCTCTATAGTCGCTCAAGGCGAGAAATATTGGCGTTAGCAGAACAACAAAAACGGTCAGGTTCAGGGAGAGATAATGTGTCATATGAAAACTTGTTGACACCACAAAGCATGGCTATTCATCGTTTCATGAGTCATCTATATATTCCACGAAAGTAATTAATTACTGATTTTGACATTTATTTCATTCTCTGATTAATTTTATTTATTTCATTCATTAAATTCTTTGTTCTTTGTTTTCAACTGTACAATTGTTCCCTTATTAATTTAGAAAAATTATGTTGTAGGACACACTCCAATTATACCAAATCTATGTCATCTGCATCACGCACTTCTTCGTCTGGTTCTAAAAATATACTTCCTCGCAGGCCTGTCCCCAAATCGTTTTCCACAAAGCGTCCACCACCTATACCTATTTCAGATTTAGAAGAATCGACAACAGATTCGCCAGATGTTTCTACTTGTAAAGAAAACTTTGTTGACAACATTTCTAAAAGTGAGTGATCAAATCATTTTCCAAAGAAAACTCAACTTTTGATTATAAATGCTCTTAACATTTCTAAAAAAATTTTAGATAAAGAAAATATTGGTGGTCAAGCAAATGACTACTCATTCGTAGTACCTACTCCAGATATCAAAAAAAGAAAGCAAACAGATCCCGAAATAGAATCTGTGATTAAAGAATCATCAAAGTATAAAGAAAACTTTGTTGACAACATTTCTAAAAGTGAGTAATCAAATTATTTTCCAGAGAAAACTCAACTTTTGATTATGAATGCTCTTAACATCTCTAAAAAAATTTTAGATAAAGAAAGTATTGGTGGTCAAGCAAATGACCGCTCATTCGTAGTACCTACTCCAGATATCAAAAAAAGAAAGAAAACAGATCCCGAAATAGAATCTATGATAGAATCATCAAAGTCAATAACTGCAGCTTGCTCAACCTTCCTGCAGACACAGAAGAATGCAACTTCCTCCAAGGCAGACACAGAAGAAGATGAAAGTTTAATGTCATTCTTGTCACATGGGTTAAAACGTGTGCCTGTTCAACAGAAAATAAGATGCATGATCAAAATATTAGAGGTTGTTAAGGCGAAATTGTTTGACGCGCATCTGCGAATCGGCCTTTAGCCGGAAGTCGAGCATTCTTGATGCTGTGATCGGAGACGCTCGAGGATGTTCGGCTATAGTCGGGTGAACTGCGAACGTCGCACGCGCGACCACGAGCCGCACTGTCGAAACAGTTAGTGTCGTCTGGGAAGCCATTACAACCAGGCCTCGTGTGAATAAATAAAGTACAAAAATCGCTTGATTTATTCCGGCTACCCTCTCACTACATTCCCTCTCCACATCTCAATAATCTGTTACATCAGGTTATGGGCCCAGGCCAGCCTGAGCTGCGTTGAGAGAGGTGTGGACGCGAAAAGTTCGTGGTGAGGGCAAAAGTGTGCACGGGGCGGCCATTACGTGTGGACCGCGTGGCTTTCGTTTTGGCGGTAACGGTACGCGAATCGTATCAGTCATGAGTGACGACATCTCAGCTCGTGGAGTGAAAAAGTTCGACGGGAATAATTTCCAAGCATGGAAATTCCAGTTGATGGCATTATTCTTCGCAAATGGCATCCAAAACATTGTAGACGGAACGAGAGCGAGACCGGCGGCCGCGTCGGCTGAATACAAAGCGTGGGTGCGTGAGAACGCAAAAGCGATGTTTCTCATCTCGTCGGCAATGGAGCCGAGGAAATTGGAGCCTCTCCTGGTGTGTGTGACCGCGAATGAAATGTGGACAAAATTGTGTCTACTTCACGAGCAGAAATCGGAGGCCAACAAGATGGTGCTTCTGCAAAAATTTCATGAATACCGGATGTCACCCAGTGATTCAATAGAGCAGCATATTGCAACGGTGCAAAATATGGCGGCTACTTTAACTGACGTCGGTGAGCAGATATCCAGCAACGCAATTGCGGCGAAGCTGCTGGCGAGTTTGACGTCCAAGTACGGGACATTGCGAACTGCGTGGGATAACGTTGATCCGGCTCGACAGACTCTCGAGAATTTGACCTCGAGATTGATCGGGGAGGAAATGCGGCTGAACTCAGAGAGTGAGGACGGTGCAACGGCCTTGGCTATGTCGAAAAGAAGTCAGTCGAAGAAACCGAGTGAAAAGAAGCCCGAGAAGAAGAAACAAAGATCGAAAAAGAATGTCTTGTGCTTCAAGTGTCACGAAAAAGGGCACTATGCGCGTGAGTGCGAAAAGTCGCACGAAAAAACTGAAGGTGACAAAAAGGACATATGCGATTGTGCTTTTATCGGGGAGTGTGGCGGGAGTGTGCAAAATCCAGTGGCGGGAAAGTGCTCGACGGAGATGTGCAGATCGATAAAAAAGATCTTGAGTGCAGACACGAAAGAAATCTGGCTTACCGACAGCGGGGCGTCGGCGCACATGACATTTAGACGTGAGTGGTTTTCACAGTACACAGCCGTCGCGCAAGGCGGCACCGTCGTGCTCGGAGATAATGAAGAGTGCAGAGTCGTCGGTACGGGCAGTATTACCATCACGAAGTACGTTGATGGCGCGTGGAAAAAGTCGCGTATTGATAACGTGTTGTACGTACCAAAACTACGAAAGAATCTTTTCTCGGTTGGCACGTGTGTTGAACGAGGTTATAAAGTCGTGTTCGAACAAGACTCGGTGAACCTGGTGCGTGGTGGAACAGTCGTTGCAACTGGTGTTAAACAGAGTAATCGTGTTTACAGAATGCTGTTTAGAGTCGAACTACCAGTCGCTGAGGAGCAGGCAAACGTGGCTGCTGTGAGCTTGCGAGTGTGGCATGAGCGTCTCGGCCACATTGATAAGCGTGCTATACGTGAACTAGTTTCGAAAGGACTGGTGAAGGGCGTCGCGCTCAAGGGATCTGACGACTTCTTCTGCGAAGCGTGTGCACAGGGCAAGTCCCACCGTTTACCATTCAAGAAAAGCGTCAGCAGGGCAACGACAGTACCAGGTGAGAAAGTGCACACGGATGTGTGCGGGCCGACAGAAGTGGAGTCACCAGGGGGAGCAAGATATTTCTTGACTTTCAAGGACGACTGCACAGGATTCAGGCACGTGTACTTCATTCGGCACAAATCTGACGTGTTTGATAGATTCAAACAATACGAGTGCCTCATCAGGACCAAGTTTGGTAAGCCGATGAAAGTTCTTCGCTCTGATAATGGGCGTGAGTTTTGCAACGAGAAGATGAACGACTATTTGGCGGCACATGGCATCAAGAAAGAAAATACTGCCCCGTACACACCGCAACAGAACGGGAAGGCGGAGAGAGACAACAGGACCATTGTCGAGAGTGCGAGGTCGATGCTGCATGGTAAAGATCTGCCTAAACATTTGTGGGCTGAAGCAGTGAATACCGCGGTGTATGTGTTGAACCGAACCGTGTCTTCTGGAAAGAAGGCGACCCCTTTCGAGCTGTGGAGTGGGCAAAAGCCTGAGTTGGGACATCTGCGAGTTTTCGGCACGCGAGCGATGGAGCACGTACCAAAGCAATTTCTGAGGAAGTTTGACTCTCGCACAAAGACAAAAATACTTGTGGGCTACGAAAGTGAGTCAACAAACTATCGACTGTTCGACCCTGAGACAGGGAAAGTTGGAGTTTCGAGAGATGTCATCTTCGAAGAAAAATTAGGAAAAGCTGAGGTAAATGCGGACTCAGACAACGAGGTTTCAGCGAAACTCAAGAAGTGTGATATCCAGGATCAAGAAGAAGCCGAGAGCGCACGATGCGAGAACGACGAAGAAGACGACGTCGAGGAGGTTCCTGTCGTGGGGAATGTCACTCCGCCGCGCCAGCCAACAGATGAGCCATCTGCAAGGAATCTAAGGGATCGCTCTGCAATTCGACCACCGCGGCGATACGAGGTAGATATTGCTGAATATGTGGCTCCAGGCTCATTTAACGAGGCCATGAGCAGCAGAGATGCCGCGCAGTGGGCACGTGCTGTCGAAGAGGAGCTTCACGCTCACGAGCGCAATCATACGTGGTCGATTGTCCCAAGACCAGCAGATCAGAAGATCATCGACTCGAAATGGGTGTTCAAGGTAAAGAAGGATCCCGAAAAAAATACAATAAGATTCAAGGCGAGGCTCTGCGCAAGGGGCTTCATGCAACGCGAGGGCATAGACTACTTAGAAACGTTTGCGCCAGTTGTGCGCTACGATTCGCTGCGGGTGTTGTTGGCGCTAGCAGCGGAAGAGGACCTGGAGCTTCAGCAGTTCGATGTGGAGACGGCGTTTCTGTACGGCGTGCTGGACGAAGACGTCTACATAGAAATCCCAGAGGGATTGATCATCAGCGGTGACAAGAAAAAGAAAAATCCATCAGCGAGTGTGGTGTGCAAAATCAACAAAGCATTATGCGGGTTTAAACAAGCCCCACGATGCTGGCACAAGAAGTTCGTGGATTTTCTGAGTGAATACGAGTTCGTGGCCATCGACGCTGATCAGTGTATCTTTGTCGGTCAGTTTGAGGGTGAAATAGTGTATCTCGCGCTCTTTGTGGATGACGGCCTGTTTGTGGCTAGACACAAGAGTAGGGTAGCTATGCCGCTTCTGGATCAGTGGTGCTCGCGCGGGGGTGCGGGGCAAGGGGATTTCGGCGTGGTGGGGGTATGACGGCGTGGTGAGGAGAGGGTGGCAAAGGGTGGTGGGAGGCATGGGGTGGTGGGTGGCAGGGGGTGGTGGGTGAGGGGAGGGGGGTAAATTAAAAAAAAATAGATTAATAAATAGATAAATAAAAAAATAGAAAATTAAATAAATAAATAATGATGGTGCCGGAGGCCATTTTAGGTCTACCTTCCAAAATCAACAAAACCATATTTACGTGACTTGAACAATAGAGTCCCCGTAGTGGGGAAATGAAAGTGGAAGACAGGAACGGACAAGTTCGAACGTAAAGAGGCTAATGTTAGATGGAAACGAAAGGATAGATTGAAAAATAATTTTGCCACTATTTATACTAATATTTAATTTTATTCATTATTATTTACATTTTTTGCTTCATATACAATGTTATCTAAGGCGAAAGCTACTAGTTCACAATCTATGAGTGAACTTCCATAGGACATCTCACTCAGTACTTTTCTCGCATGATATTTATCCGTGATACGATTTTGCCGCAAGATTGTTACAAAATGTTTATACTTATTACTAACATGCTGTATATTTTGACATAAATTGAAATATACATGTTCGACACATTGTTCAATTTCAAACAAAAATAATACAGTTGCTGGTATCATGTATAAGTATGCATCGCGCAACGTAAGTTTTACAATATTAGCGTCACGCATTTTAACAAGTTCTATAACTAGATCTCGAATAGACAGCGATGAACCGACAGTCGACCGCATGAGTTGTTCGATAGCCATGCGTTTTTCGATGATTGTTGTCCACGTTGCATGAGGAAGCACGAGCTGATTTCCCCGATTGTCACCAAGAATTAATTCCACAAAGGATGTAGATCCCACACTGATTCCGATGTCCAAATACTTGTAAGCCGTGACTGTCAGAGCAAATCGTCTGCCCAAGATACGAGGCGTATAACGAGGTTCCGATTTATTGAAACTGTACAAAAATTAAATAGATAAATTAATAAAATTAGAAAAAATAAATTTTAAAATTTAATGCGAAGTAATACTTACGTTTTGTGCTTGTCCAATGAAACTTCACGAGGCTTAGGCGTATAATGAGGTTCCGATTTTTCACGAGGATACGGTACGTAATAATTCATACTTGTGCTGCTTTTCTCGAAGCCGCGAAGTCCCTTATCGGGAATATCGCGAGTGAACATCCACTTCTCTGAATTATTTACGTCTTCACTGTGACCAGCCATTGTTCTTATTTCTAAGAGGTATACTTTTTTCACTGTTGAAGTTGTCGCTTCGAACGATGAGACTCGATTGATTTTGACTTCGTAACACTAGTTAAAACGTTAACTCCGTGTGCAACATTTTAGAATATTGGACGGCGCGCGCAGATGAAAAATTATAAGGGAAGGGATAATTCCCCTTCCTTCAACATTTTCAAGCACCAATGTCAGCGCTGCTTACGTAGAAGTTATAAAAAAATTCATACAAATGACTAAGAAGTGGAAAATAAACCAAGTATACGCGACAACGCCTACCTTCAAAATTATGATGTGGTGAGGGAAATTAGGAGAGGGAAACAACTAATGGGAACGGGAAAAAGAAAATAAAGCATTGTAAAATTATATATATAATTTATTTTTTTAAAAGATCCCAATTCTCCTGACGTCGCGACCACCAGTTAAATAATTTTAATACATTTTGTAATGCGCAATTCTTAACATGTTTTCCGCATCGCATAGTGTTAGTAACATCTAGATTATTTAAAGATTTGACATCTTCGTAATCCGCATCCAAAGTCTCGATGATCAGCTTTTCTTTCGCATAATTCTCAAGTAGATCCACCAGCCATTCCTGTTTCTGGCATCCCTTGACGTACACGAGAGTCGGTATCTCGTCATCCTCTTCTGTACCAAGCACGGCTGACGTAATTAGACGTTTTACCATACCGTACGGCACGTTTCCCTCGTCCCATTGCAATCCATGGTGATTTGCAATCAGCCAGGAAGCACATGACTTGTCAGATTGTGTGAGAAGACTCCACGGCATGGGGCGCGTAAAGATGTAATGCTCCAGAACGGTCCCGTTTCTCAGCACCGCTGCCTCCTTTACGACAAATTTCATCCCGACGATGAATCCTTGCAGATCGACAAACGTTGGCACGATCATGATGCGACGAAGGAACGATCCGTACTGTACCGTATCGCGGTACATATGTCGCTCTTATATCGGAATATTTGTCAACATGGCGTTTTACATGAGTTTGCGCACTACATTAGACAGCGGGCAGTATTCGATTACACGATCATGCAAGATGAGACAATAGGCGGTAGTATTTGCAGGTACATTTTCTTTACAATCAAATTCTATTCGCACATCCACGGTTGCGCTCTTGACAGACTCGTTTTGTCGCGAGCAATCGATGACAACAAAAGGTCCATCCGTCAGGAATGTATACACGCTGCAAAGCGTATCACTGGCATCGCATCCGTAATAAGTTTTACGAAAACGCGCGTACATATCAAAAAGAAGGCCGTATCGATTTTTAGTAAAATCTAGGTTCAAGTCATCGTATGGATAAAATTCAGAGTTTAGATAAAGCTTGACATTGATCAAATTACAGTCATCGAATAGGCTAACATTTTGAGACATGATATTCTTGCGGCCGGTTTGCAGTGCAAAAATAACGTATCGCGGCTTCTCTAGCTGAGCCGCAGTCTTGACAGCCCACGAATGCTTGGTCGTACTCTGCAAGAGGGGATACTCGTACAGATCCCACGAACGAAAACTAACACTAAGATATCGCCCGCTCCCTAAGGTCCGTAACAAGGCTAGTTTATTAATTTCGGCCACTGTTTGCGCACCGCCCGATGTATTCTTTCGGATCTACGAGCAAAACAGGTCTCGCGGTACGTGACGAGTCCCCCAGTTTTCCATAGCGCCGGACGAAAAA
>JASTWP010003956.1:0-14178 GCA_030770255.1 Temnothorax ravouxi | reverse complement strand
GTTTCGTTCGGACAATGCGAAGGAATACGTGTCGAAGACATTTGCCGGGCTACTTGAGGATGAAGGTGTAAGTAGGCAATTAAGTGTGGAGTACACCCCTCAGCAGAACGGAGTCGCCGAGCGGGCAAATCGTACATTGGTGGAGATGGCCAGATGTATGTTGGTGCAGTCGGGCTTGCCGATGACCTTATGGGCCAAAGCAATTAACACCGCGGCGTTTCTAAGGAATAGATGCCCAACGAAAGCCTTGCAGGGGAGGACACTGCTTGAGGAGTGAATCGGAACGAAGCCAGACGTCAGTTTTTTGCGCACGTTTGGGTGCAAAGCATTCGCGCTTCAGAAAGGGCCAGGAGTAACCAAGTTGGATCCTAAAGGTCATGAGTTTGTTATGGTTGGTTATGATTCCGAGTCAAAGGCGTACCGCTTGTGGGAGCGGGGTACCAGAAGGATCATCAAGAGTCGCGATGTCCGATTTATCGAAGATATGGATTCTAAAAATGAGAGTGCCGTGGAACTCGTCGAAATGCCTTTGCCACACGTGGCGGAAGGAGTCATGGCGGATGGGCACTCATCCGAGGTCCGGGCAAAAGTGGAGCCGTCTCAGCAGCCGACCGACAGTGTGAGCAAGGACTGGAAGGAGCCTGCAGCTGTCGAGGAGGACGATGGTGCCTGGAGCATGGCGTCGGAAGTTACGCCGAAGAAGGCTGTGGAACCAGCACAGCGATCAGGTCGTGGAAAGGGAAGGCCGAGACTTGAGCGTACCGGAAAGAAAGGAAGGCCCCCGAAAATTATATAATGAAATTGCTAGCCTTGTTACAGATGCAGCCCTCAGCGACCCATCCACTTTGGAAGAGGCTATGTCTCGTGGCGATAGAGAATTATGGCTGGAAGCCATAAAAGCCGAATACGATTCACTGATCAAGAACGGGACGTGGGAGCTGGTCGACCGTCCGGTCGATCGTCGCGTTATATCGTGTCGTTGGGTATTCAAGATAAAGAGGCGGCAGGATGGCGGAATCGAGCGGTACAAGGCGAGGCTCGTGGCGCGTGGATGCGAGCAGAAATATGGAGTGGATTATCAGGAAGTCTTTGCTCCGGTCGTAAGACACGAGTCAATACGCGCGTTTCTTGCCGGTTGTGTCGAGGAGGAGATGCACGTCCACCAGATGGACGTAACTACAGCCTACGTATAGGGTGACCTCGATGATGAAATATATATGGAGCAGCCAAGCGGATTCGTAGTGCCAGGTCAAGAGGAAAAGGTTTGTCGACTGCGTAAGCCACTCTATGGTCTAAAGCAATCAGGGCGAAAATGGTATGAGAAGCTCCGTAAATTTTTGTCAAGCATTGGATTCTCTAGGTCCGATGCGGATCCGTGTGTCTTCGTCGGCCAGGTAGACGGAGAAACTGTTATTATCGCTATCTATGTGGATGACCTGTTACTCGCTTCAAGGAGCCTAAAAGCCCTGGGGAAGGTCAAACAAATGTTGCAGGGGCAGTTCAGGATGAAAGATTTGGATCGCGTTGGAGACGTACTGGGTCTTCGTGTTGAAAGAAATAGCCCGACAGGAAGCATGAAGTTGACGCAAGAATCTTATGTGAATAGGCTCCTAGAAAGATTTAATATGATGGAGGAAAATTCCGTTGCAATGCCTCTGGAACCTGGGAATCAATTATCCAAAGTCAACCAGCCGGGACTCCCTGAAGAAGACGAGATGAAGAACATCCCGTACAGAGAGCTCATAGGCGGTTTAAATTATTTGGCGGGCGCAAACCGCCCCGATATTGCGTTCGCGGTAAGCTCTTTGAGTCGTTTTAACGCAAACCCACGAAAGACGCATTGGACAGCGGCGAAGAGAGTTTTGAGGTATTTAAAAAAAACGAAAAACTACGGTATTACCTACACCAAGTCGTAACAGAAAAATGTTAGCTTATGTAGATTCTGACTGGGCAGGTGATGTAGACGATAGAAAATCCTGCTCCGGTTTTTGTACATTCCTAGCGGGCGGACCAATAAGTTGGTCAGCAAAGAAACAAAGATCTGTTGCGCTATCCACGATGGAAGCAGAATTTATGGCCTTATCAGAAGTAACGAAAGAAGTTATATACCTAAGAAACCTTTTTACTCAAATAGGACTTGCTAAATACGTGGATGGCCCAACGGAAATTTACTGTGATAATCAAAGCGCGATTTGCTTAAGCAAGGACACCGTGTTCCATAAGAGAAGTAAACATATTGACATTAGATATAGTTTATCTCGTGAGGCACAAGAAAATGGCGATATCAAAGTAAATTATATACCCACTGGCGAAAATGTAGCGGACATACTAACGAAACCGTTGCCTAGAGATAAGCATGAAACGTGTGTGAGGTTGATGAATATGGAGGTATGAGTGATAACTTAATTTTTGTCCGCACATGTCAATAGGAGGAGTGTTGGAATGAGCATGTTCACGTGAATGAGCATGTGATCGCCGTGTGCGTTTGAGTATCTCCGGACGATCCCGGAAAGTAGTTCCGCTCGGTAGACAGGTATTACTGCGCGCCTTTATTCTTGTCGGTAGATCTCGCGAGCCGTTACATGTACTTACTTGTCTGCTTGTCTCGCTGAACTCGTAAGTACGGAGATCCGGCAACAGCGCAAGCGAAAACTAACCTCAAACGATGCGTCTGTATATTACACGTGCTCGGAACACACTTCGCGTTCACGCAGCTGATGTCGAGTGAGATCAATGCTACCAACTTACAGAAAATGCTACGTTGCCGCGATCAAAATACTTTTTTATGAGAGCTATTGTATTTAATTTATTAATAAATGACGTAAATAAATAACGTAATATAATTTTATTAGTATTTTTAAACAGTAATTACTATGTTTTGTTACTTTTTAAAGATTTTCACACTTTCAGATTTTCGTTTGTGTCAGTTGCAAGTCAGGTACAGTCTTTCTAAAAACCATTAAAAGTGAAAGTTTACATACGAGAAAATATGCATAAAAATGTCTCTATAGCTCTTTAAAAACACAGGCAACCGTTATTTTAATAAAATATTAATATAAATATTACTTTCCAGTAAAGAATATCTTCTTAAATAGGTTAATTAGCTTTATGTTACGTTTCTTAAACTTTTGGCAGAGATCTTACGGGTCATACAACCTTAAAAGCGCGACTTCCAGAGGCTCCCCTGGGCTCAATTTTTAACGAATCTAAACGACTGACCCCTCATTTTGTAGGTCTCTTCAAGCCCTACAACTTTTTCAGTGGCGGCACATTTCTATCTATTAATGGAAACGAGATAAACGCAAAAAACTGCGACAAAATACATTTTTTCCCACTTTCACCGGCTAGAACTCGACAAATATTGATTTTAAGTTAGGGTCTTCAGGAAATGAATTGTAGGGCTTTAAAAGAGCTACAAAATAAGGTGTTAAAAAATCATGTACGGTCAAAATTCGCCGAGTTATTGCGAAAAAACGAAATTTTTCATTCCCCCTCCCTCCCTTAAAAACCCATCGGTCCGATTAACCCGAAAACTCAGAAATAAGCTCTTCTACATCCCCCCAACAACCCTAAAAAGGTTTTATTGATACCGCTTCACTTCCGAGCAAAAGCCTTTTTTTTGTCTAATTTGACTGGACTAATAACCTTCTTAAAATTATAATTATAGACAGATTGAAATTATTATATTAAAGAAGTATACATATATGTACACTTGTTTAAGTATATATAATTGTAATTAT
This sequence comes from Temnothorax ravouxi, assembly GCA_030770255.1. Classification (NCBI taxonomy): domain Eukaryota; kingdom Metazoa; phylum Arthropoda; class Insecta; order Hymenoptera; family Formicidae; genus Temnothorax; species Temnothorax ravouxi. Next base: position 10,438 of record JASTWP010003956.1, on the reverse strand, counting down.
ATTTATATCTACCTTTTATCTATTTATTTATTGCTATTATCCATCCTTTAGTTTTCCTTTTCTTGTTTGTTACTTTGCATGTATTTTTATTTTTGCTCAAAGAGTACATTTTAACTGTATAAACAATTTATTATTTTATAGTTATTTATACTCACTGAACTATGTACATACTAAAACGTACCTTTTTATATAAGGTCTATGCATATAAGTCTTGTATAAGCACATAAGATGACGAGAGCAGCTGTAGAAGTTAAGCCCCTTGCACAATAGGCGATAGCGATAGCGATAGCGACAGCGACAAAGTTTTATAATCTTTTTCCTAAAAGTAATAGCTTTGTCGGCAACCTTGTCGCTGTCGCTATCGCTATCGCCTATTGTGCAAGGGGCTTTAGATGTATGGCAAAGGAAACATATGGCCGCGTTCGAAAACTACTCGGATGCACACCAGCATCATACTGTCCTTGTTCAATTTTCAGTAAGTAACAAAAGGTCTGTTCGTTTTCGCTGCACTTCTGAACTAGTGCAATAAGTTAGAATAAAAGAAAATATATTTGGCTCATTTTAACTTATTGCACTACCCAGGTAGCATTAATGTCTAAAAGACATCATAAAGATGTCTTTAAGATGCCAGAAATCTTAAAGATGTCTTTATTTTTTTTTTTATTTAGATAAAAGATGACCATGGGGGTACCCATATGGTCTACATAGGCGAAATTAAGACAAAATATACGCAATTAACATAGAGCTCTGACTGACATAACATGAATGCCTCAATAGAGGCATCCTAGCGCAAAATAAAACTAGAATACAGACAGAGGTCCCTAGATGTCACAGCCCACGGTTAATAATTAATAATTGAATTCCGCTAAACACTAAAGATGTCTTTATGATGTCTTTTAGACATTAATTGCTACCTGGGTAGTTTAGAAGTGCAGCGAAAATGAACAGACTTAAAGACAGAACGACGCGATGTGCACTCGAGTAAAGTTTTCGACACAGCTTATCTAACCTACAAAGGAAAGAAATACATCTAGAATCTAGATTGTCCACGGTCTTACATACGTAAGACCGTCGGATTGTTTGATAAATGCCCGGTGTACAATCAGTCGTATGTTGGAGTCGGAAGACGCAACGTAGCCGATGATCCAATGAGGAAAATTCGTTTCCGAAAAAAAAATTTTCTCATTGGACCGTCGGCTATGCTCCGACATCCGACTCCGACATACGATTGATTGTAGACCGGCCCAAAGAAAGAGTAATGCTGGGTCTACAATTGGAGTCGCAAAGTCGTGAGTCGCAAGAATTGACCAATCACAGTTGATTATTCTCCTCAAATTCGATTGTGATTAGTCAATTTTTGCGACTCACGACTTTACGACTCGCATTGTAGACCTAGCATTAGCAAACGATTATGTGACCGGAGATTTAGCGTCTATGACCAACTAGAGAAAATGAGATCACCCAATCAAGTTCATCATTTCTTTTCTTAGGCCGCATCTACAATGAGTCGCAGTCGTAAGAGTCGTAAGAAATTGAACAATCATAGTTTACTATTCTCCTTGTAGTCGAAAAATAATGAACTGTGATTGGTCAATGTCTTACGACTCTTAGGCTGAGTTTCCACTGAGCGCGTCACACGTCGCGTCATGTATCGTTAACCAATCTGAACATTCCATCACAAATAATGTAATAAAATACGATGTTTTGATTGGTCGTGACGGATGACACGACGCGTGACGCGCTCAGCCTTAGGCTAAGTTTCCACTGAGCGCGTCACGCGTCGCGTCGTCTGTTATTAACCAATCTAAACATCCCGTCACAAATAATGTAATAAAATAAGATGTTTTGATTGGTTGCGATATTACAAATAATGTTATAAAACGGGATAAATATCCCGTTTTATAAACTTATTTCATGCAAAACAATTTTGATTTTGATTGGTTAATTCGGATGACGCGACGCGTGACGCGCTCAGTGGAAACTCAGCCTTATGGCTTCTGCACATAGGACGCGAAAACGCTTGTCGCGCGGCAAGAAGCGACGTGGTAGCCAATAAACTTTTGGTTTTTACGGAAAAACAACACGTTGATTGGCTACTGCCTCGCTTCTTGCCGCGCGGCAAGCGTTTCTGCGTCCTGTGTGCAGAAGCCATTGCGACTCATTGTAGACCCGGCCTTAGGCTCTCTACATGTTACCAACTGCCTTCGTCGTCATCCCACCTCATCCCACGTGATCGTCGTCTCCACGCGCTAATACAAGATTTATGTGAAAAGATACGTTACAGTGTTTATATAGTTCAGTGAAAATACAGTATTGTTTTGCATGAAATAAGTTTCTAAGATTATAGGAAAAGTTAATTATTGAGAGAAATATACAGTTAAATTCAGAGAAACAGTTATAATGTACTCTTTAAGCAAGACTAAAAGTACATATAAAGTGACAAAAAGAAAAAGGAAAACTAAAGGATGGATAATATGTAGCGGTAAAGTATAGATAAAATACAATTATATATAGTATACTTGTATAACAATTTCAATTTATCTATAATTATTTTGTTTTAAGAAAATTATATGGATCTCAAAAAAATTGCGCAAAATCTCACAAATGATGTTCCAAAAATATATTTAAAACGAATAAGTTTGTCAGACACCACTTCAAGTTCTATCGAAAATGACAGTAAAGGTAACCCAAAACATTTAATGTATTTTATATGTCTCTTTTGTTTTTTTTATAAATCTTTTAAATACTAATGTTAATTTGTTAATAGGTGAAGTTCTAGATAAATCTACAGAAAAAAACCGTCAGCAAGGTACGTGTTTTATTTAACTTTTATATACTTAAATTAATTGTTTCTTCATAAAAGTTGGGATATTTGCATATTTTTCATTTAATTTTTTTCATAAAAATATCAGTTATTGGCCATTTAGTATAATTATAGTTCTTTTTCAGATGTTCAACCAAGTCTTTCTAAAATTACGCTTTGTGACACATCTGTTGAATCGTTGAACAATAAAATAGCTGATAGTAGGGGAGACCGGGGCTAAACCGCCAGTTTTTTTTCGGTGCCGATTTTTAACAACAAAATAAATAATTTTAGTTAAATGTGGTATACCATTGTAAAGAGTGAACCTTTAGCTACAAAATTTATATAGGAAATTTTTATCTATGTTGCTTTGTTTAACCGGTATAGAGCAAAAACGACAACGGTGCAAAAATTGAAATCTCAAAAATGCCGGGGTTGAACCGCCACCCCCCCCCCCCGGGGTTTATCCGCCACACTGCATTTTCAATACATATACGTACATCTAATCCTGAAAAATGATAGGATACATTTTAATAATTTTTTTTTAAAGAAAAATATAAAAATTTATTAAAAATTTGTATGCGAAACATTTTTTTTACTTATTCCACAAAACAATTTAGGCACGTAAATACAGCAGATCCTGAAGTAGGCACGCATGTGTTGTGTGCCCTACGCTCGCACGAAATGCAATGTTTTTCATGTGCTCTGTTTATTAGTCAACTTCTCTGAGCACACGCAGCACGTATTATCCAAGTCTTCAGAATCCGACCGCTGCTGCTTCCTTGATTTCGATTTACGCCCACTGCTCGTCGAAGGCTGCGGTTCTGTTTGTGTGGCATTTTTTTTATTTTATCTTTTCTCACCGTAAGAACTGCCTTCTTGAGTTGCTCCTTGTCGACGGGAATCGACGGCGTCCTCGCGCCGATTCCTCGACGCGCCAACGACGACACGTCGTCGGAATCGCTCCGTCAGGACCCAGGGAATCTGTGATTTACGTCGCTTTGTACGGAGCAACGACGACGACGACGACGACGGCCACGACCACCACCATTACCACGACGACGACGGCGACGACGACACCACCACCACCATTACTACAACGGCGACGACAATGACGCCGAGACGATGCGGCGAACACTGGACGATGCGGTCGCACACGCGACTGTCACTGACACAACGACCAACAACGACGATCTACCGCGGCCGGGACGATCTACCACGCGCGCGGCATGTCAACTCTCGCGCGGAAATCGCGGGATTTCAGAGCCGTGCCGTGCCTCGCCGTACCTCGCCGACGTGCCGCGTGAGCGCGAGCGATCTCGAAAACAACGGTCCGCCATCTTTTCGGTCGGCCAAAACACCCGTTTTGCGACGATACGTGCGTACCATTTCCCTCCTATACAAACTGACGCACGTGCAAGGGAAGACAGAATCACGCTCGAGGGAAACCTAACCTGAAATCGCCGTGAGCTGAAGTCGTGCGCCCGGCGCGTCACAGTGACGAGACTAGCGGACCAGCCCCGGGTGCTTACTGGCGGATAAGCCCCAAACATAAGTTTCAGGTTTGATCGCCCACGAAATATTAGACATCAACGATAATGAAAAAACTACACTGGATTCGTGTTCAGCATGCATTACTCTTTATAATCACGTACCTCGAGATTTGGAGAGCAAATATTATTGCAGATATTACAATATTTCCACGCGCAGAAAATTTCACTTTCACCTTCCGAAAACACGTTTGCCCTCGTAAAAATCATAACACGGCAGGTAACCTGCCGAAACTCCGTTGGTCACATGGGTACCATAAGCAGCGTTTACAATGTTAATAGCGAGTTCGCACAATATACAGGTTCCGAGATATTTGATTTGGCGGATCAACCCCGCTAGCGGTTCAGCCCCGGTCTCCCCTACAGGTAACACAACTTATTTAAATATGTAATTGTATTTATATGAGTGTAGCATAATTCATGTGCACAAATACTTTTGGTTTTAGTTGTTAACAGTAATAACATAAAGCATTATCATTTTAGGGAAATCTTTGGAAGCTTCAAACAAAGAAATGAGAGAGGTAAATACTGTATACTTTTTAATTTTACATATAAATAAATATGCAGTAATTATATCTACTGAAGTACAATATGTATAATACAATAACTTCTGTTAGATGTTGAACTAAATTTTTCCGGAAGCACTATTGTTAGCGATTCTGATGAATGGCTGAATAATAACGCAAAAGATAATATTTATACGGAAATAATGTTTGCATTGCTCGTGTGTGTGTGTGTGTGTGTGTGTGTGTGTGTGTGTGTGCGCGCGCGCGCGTGTGCGCGTGTGCGCGTGTGCGCGTGTGCGCGTGTGCGCGTGTGCGCGTGTGCGCGTGTGCGCGTGTGCGCGTGTGCGCGTGTGCGCGTGTGCGCGTGTGTGCGTGTGCGCGTGTGCGCGTGTGCGCGTGTGCGCGCGCGCGCGCGCGCGCGCGCGTGTGTGTGTGTGTGTACTTATATATTATTATTTTTGTAGGTAATAATCATAATTCTACTAAAAATGTTATATTGGATGAGTCTTTGGAAACATCAATCGAAGAAAACAATGTCGATCAGCAAAGTAAATTTAATTCTTGTTTACCTTATATATAAATACATATTATTAGTTTTTGAATAAATACAACACTTCTACATTAACATAAATAATTATAGTTCTTTCTCTGTAGAAGTTTAACTAAGTTTTTCCATGACTAGTACCAAATCTTTGAAACCTCTGAATGTCAAAACTGTTCATGATAGAGATAATGTAATTTATTTAATTGTTGTATTTACATAAGCATGGCATAATTTTATATACGTAAATATTATTTTTCTTTTAGATAACATTAATTTTAAAACAAGTACACTTTTGGAAGAATTTTTGGAAACTTTAAATAAACAAGTCGATCAACAAGGTAAAGAGATCTATTTATTGTTCACATCTAAACTCCAAATAATTACTATCATAATTGTTTAGTTAGCTCATTTAATTAATATTACCAAATATTTTTATTCGGTAGTTTTATTATAAATGTTTATTATAATGTTTATAAGTTTGATTTATCTTCAGATTTAGTTATTAGTTTCCCTGCAAACGAGATTTTAGATACATCTTTTTTAGATGCTTTAATGAAAAACACAAATTATCAAGAAGGTAAAGTATAATGATTTAATTTTTGTTTAAGTAAACTAGTATGTATCATATCAATTATTTTTAGGAGTGTACATAATGGTTATATTTCTCATTAAACACATATGTATACTTTATATATATATACATATATATGTATCGTCTTGTAAATACTGCATATCAATATAATTATATTTTTTAGATATTATTTTTGGTTCACCTAATAATAAAGACTTGGGTTTTTCTTTTGAAATATCAGCTGAGCAGTCAATTGATCAAGGTAACTTAAATGTAGTTAATGCTAAATAATTATTATATTGATTTTATACACATGTATTGATTTTGTAAACATCAGTACGAAATTTCTTTTATTCAATAAATGTTACTAAACAAATTGTCAAATAATTGCTAGTTAATGTAATACGATTTATTTTCATAGATCTTAACTCTTATGTTGCAGTTAACAATATTGAAAATAAATCTTTAGAACCCAGTAAAGAAGTTAATACAGTTAAAGCAGTTAATACAGATACAGCGGTTAACCAACAAGGTACAATACAATCTGTCTATTCTTTTTAATTAAACGTTGTTACGAATGATTTCATAGCGCACACATCTATATCTATATTAAAATGTAATATATGATTAATAGATAGATCAATAATAGATAGATTAAATGTTACTAAACAAATTGTCAAATAATTGCTAGTTAATGTAATACGATTTATTTTCATAGATCTTAACTCTTATGTTGCAGTTAACAATATTGAAAATAAATCTTTAAAACCCAGTAAAGAAGTTAATACATTTAAAGCAGTTAATACAGATACAGCGGTTAACCAACAAGGTACAATACAATCTGTCTATTCTTTTTAATTAAACGTTGTTACAAATGATTTCATAACGCACACATCTATATCTATACCCTTACAGAAAAGTATTACTGACTAAATACTTAAAATTTCAGTGATTTAATACTGTCAATATTTATTTGGGAAATACTGAGAAAATACTGGTAGTGATAAATATTATAGGTAATGATAAATACTATAGGTGAGTAATTTAATACAGGCAGTAATACAATACTGAGCTGCCAGTATTTAATATTACCAGTAATTCACTACTGCAAGTATTTTTAATACAAGCAGTAGCAGGGCTAGGCAGTAATAAAATACTGGGCTCGATTCTTATACCATTGCACTGCTAGAACATGAAAACATTTAATTAGAAGTTTATATATATAAAGAATTTTATTATGTTAATGAAAATATTAAAAAACCTGTATACATTATATTTATTTTGTTATATATTTGATTTCTGTTGCTTAGCAGCTAATGTACGTTGAGCATGAGAGTAGTAGTAAAATCTCAATGCTCATGTGCTTCTTCAACTTGTTTTTGCTGTTGTTTGCACCCTTTCACTTTTTTGTATCGATAAGCCGTCGACTCATTGTTGAGCTTGGTTTTAATGGCTGCCTTTATTTCTGTACGAAACTTCTCCTCAGTAGTTGGTGTTACTCCAAACTGATGTAGCACATAATCTGCCGAAACAAGAGCAAAAAGTATTTATTATGCTTCTATCATCATAACGCATTATATAATAATGTACCTACACATAAGAACTATATTGAGAGTTATAGCTATTGTGTGTATATCCAACGAAACAGCTATTAGGAAAATTATTGTACCTGTTATAGCCTCTCTTGCAGCTGGATCCAACATTTTTTTTGCATGGGGTTTTCTGGTTAGTTTTTAGCCAAGAAGTTACATGTTTTTCCCTGTTATGCTTGAGTGTGCCATCTCTTCCTGGCTAAACACTATTCCCATTAAGGCAGCGGTGTAGGAGGATACACCCTTCTGCTTGTTGAGGCGGCTCACCAGCTTCTTCTGAACCTCTCGCCCTCCAAAACTGATAGTCTGTTAGGAAAATTGAAAGTTAATTTATCCATTGCTGTAACGCATACACAAAATAAATTAATTATTAACATATTATGCATGAAAAAATAAATGAATACCTCCGGATTATCTTCAGGCGGTCTCTGAACGTTTGTAACAATTTGCACAGCATCCACCTCCAATAAATTAATAGAAGTAGTAACTTCTCCTCTAGCCGGTAACTCCTCCACTAATTGTAAGTCAGAATTTTTCAATGCAACATCATCTGCTGCTGTTTCTTTTTTTTTTTTTTTTATATCCTAATAGAGACTGTCTGCAGTACCCAGGTTCAACCTATTACCTGCATAAAAACATAAGAATTAATAATTGCACATATGTATGAGTTATGGAAAAGCGCTTTTATTTCCGAATATAATCATTGGGGAAAAATTTGCAAAAAACCCATGATGCTTGAATTAGCTAAACCTATTAGAAGGGGGAAGGAAGGAAAGGGGGGGATATGGAAGATTTGTGTTGCTACACCAAGTCTAGAAAATGTTTTGGTAGTTTACATCTGATTACCATGGGGATGTCTTTCGTGTTATAGTTCCCAACGCCACTTATAAGAGGATTTGCATGTTCTGAGTTATAGGCTTTAAGAATCATATTATGTATAACGTCCTTTATGTATTCCATCTGAGCTTGCATATGTAATTCTGAGGTGCGCACTCTTGAAGAGTTAAGGATGATGCGGAGAAATTTATTTTGCATGACTTGTATGCGCTGGATGTGAGATTCATGTGCGGCTGCCCAAACCTGAGCTGCATATAGTAAAACTGTTCTGGCACAGGTCCTATACAGTAGAATTTTGTAGTCTAGTTTTAGATCGCTTTTACCGTTTATGAGGGGATATAGTTTCCTAAGGGCGCCTCGAGCCTTGTTAATTCTATCATCTATTGCAGGTTTCCAGCTCAAACTGGCGTCAATGTTTACGCCAAGGTATTTAACTTTGTTAGCCCAAGGGACTCTAAAATTTGACACTATAATGTTAGGAGGTTTAGGAAATTTTTTATGCGTGATAATGATTGCCTCAGTTTTGTCGCTGTTGATAGTCATCTTCCAACTCTGGAAGAATTGTACGATGGCATCAACATGACTTTGCAGTCTGTACACAAGCAGCGCCGGGCTCCATGAGGATGTGTATACGGCGGTGTCGTCAGCATAGACTGCGAGCTCCGTTTTAGGGTCCCTTGGTATGTCGTTAATAAACAAGTTGAAAAGAACCGGTCCGAGTATTGAGCCCTGAGGAACCCCAGAAATAGCTTCGCAAATGGACGAAGATTCGCCCTCAAAGTTGACAAAAAACTTGCGATCTTTCAGATACGAGCGTAAGCATTTTAATTATATACTCTGGCATGTGCAAAAGAGTTCAATTTATACAGCAAAGCCCCGTGCCAGACAGAATCAAAAGCTTTCTGCAAATCCAATAAAACCATAGCGGAGCTACGTTTTTTATTAATCTCCATTGCAAACGATTCTGAGACCCTTAGTAATTGTTGAATAGTGGAATGGCGTGATCTAAATCCAAACTGTTCGTTAATTATGATATTATTTTCTGTTAGAAAGGCATCAATCCGCGTTAGAATTACTCTCTCAAATATTTTGCTTAATGAGCTTAAGAGACTTATAGGTCTATAATTCGCAGGAGAAGAATGCGGCTTGCCCGGTTTAGGGAAAGGCAAGTACTTTAGCCAGTCTTCCAACATGTGGGAAAGTAAAATAAGCCGGAATGAGCTTAATATTATGTAATAAATCTGAATCACGACTTTATAAGAAGAGTTTTTGAGCATTGTTGTTGTTATCTTGTCTAAGCCGGGGCTTTGTTATTCGGAAAGGATTTAATGATATTGAATATCAATTGAGGAGTGATAAATTTTAAAGTCGCTTTGTGGGGTCGATTTATCTAGTTTCTCAACATATTCGTCTACCACGTTCGAGTACGGGGACACAAGACCATCAGCCTCCTTATAAATCTTTAGGAAATTTTGTGCCAATAACTCGGCCTTGTCTTTAGGATCAAAAGCAAAAGTGTTATTGCCAACATCAAACGGCGGTGCCGGGGTTTTGTTTCTCTGTAGGGACCTCCACAACCCCCACATGCTATTATCGCTTACTTTAGCATTTTTTAGACGCTCAGACCATGATTTGTTCTTAGCTTCTCTTAATTTACTTTGTATAAGATTGTTAAGAGTGTTGCGATAGTATTTATGTTTATCAAGACCTGAATGTTGGAATTTTCTACGGAAATAATTTCGAAGTTTAATGATTTTATCAATTTCATGAAGCGACTACTGGGTCTGACGTTAAATGATTTAAATTGAAGTCGAGCACCTTGGTAGCTCTCCTCAGGGCCCCACAGAGAAACTTCTGTAAATCAGTTATACAGGAATTTATCTGCTCCTGTGTACTCAAGCTGTGTCTTATCCCCCATCTGTCCGTGGCAAGCTTATAGGCCCTCCAATCTACTTTGTGTGATTGACGAGGTTTTTTATTGGTTAGCGATTTTTCAATATTTAGTAATACTGGAAGATGGTTAGAGGATAGCTCA
>JASTWP010003955.1:0-14175 GCA_030770255.1 Temnothorax ravouxi | reverse complement strand
TATCAATATCTATATCAATATCTATTACAATATCTAAACAAAAAGAAATGATATCTCTTTAAATTACAGCGCCAATTACAGAGAGAACGTATATATTGCTTCAAAAAATAATTGTTGCACTACTTTGGAAAATCTATTAAAATATCCAACGAGGGAATACAATTTGTATTTAAATACAAAGTTTATATATGTATTTTTCAATAGAATAAAAGATTTAATCACAAAAAATTACAGAGGTAACAGTACCAAATAAAAATATTTTATTAAAATACATAAATTTTTCTTGTAAAAGTACTTGGCGCTGCTAAACCTCGAAATTTTAAATAAATAAGGACAACAATAAATAAAAATAATTCAGAGAAGAATGCGACGAGAGTAACAAAATGATTATCAGCGTGGTGTGTATGTGCGAGCGAGTGATATGGGTGTGCGTGACGACGGCGAATAATGCGGCTTATAATTAAGTATAGGATAAGTTTATTTATTTATTTAAATTTCGAGGTTTAGCAGCGCCAAGTATTTTACAAGAAAAATTTATGTATTATTTTAATAAAATATTTTTATTTTGTACTGTTACCTCTGTAATTCTTTGTGATTAAATCTTTTATTCTATTGAAAAATACATATATAAACTTTGTATTTAAATACAAATTGTATTCCCTCGTTGGATCTTTGTGACCACTAAAAAATACACATGTAAACTTTGTATTTAAATATCTTGTATTCCCTTGTAAAATTTAAATAAAATTTTTAATCTTATAAAATTGTTATCATACATTCTTTTTTAATTGACACAATGTAAAGATTTTCCAAAGTAGTGCAACAATTATTTTTTGAAGCAATATATACGTTCTCTCTGTAATTGGCGCTGTAATTTAAAGAGATATCATTTCTTTTTGTTTAGATATTGTAATAGATATTGATATAGATATTGATATAGATATTGTAATAGATCACTTGAAGCGCGACTCTTCTTTTTGATAAGGTAACATAATTTTGTGATGTGTATCACTTGGGTTATAATTTTTCGGAAATAAAGATATTACTGTTTAGATTTTTTCGAGATTTTTCGAGATATAAAGATTATGTCTACCACTTGTTACTTATATTTTTCGAGGTATAATACTACCATTTTCTCTTTCTTCGAGGTAACAACATATACACTACTATGCGTGTACTTGGCGCCTTTTTTACCTTTTTTTTAAAAAAAGGTAGTTTTGTACGGATATCACGCCTTTTTGTAGTATTACGCATTTTATAAACAGTATGTACAGGATAAAGCTATTTGGAGGTATAATACTACCACTTTGTTTTTTTCGAAGTAACAACATAACAGGGTAACAACATAAACATATACACTACTATGCGTGTACTTGGCTCCTTTTTTTACCTTTTTTTAAAAAGCTATTTTTAAAAACGGGTACGGATATCACGTTTTTTTGTAGTGTGTTACGCATCTTAATCTTATAAACAATATATCTTATAATCTTATAAACAGTATATACAAGGTATGAAGCTGAAAGTGTTACGGACTATTATTTCTAAAGAAAACAACAATTTAATATTTTGTTTAGTTTTTTAAAAATAATAGTCTGTAACTCTTTTAGTTGTACACCTTGTATATATTTTTCAATTTCAACATAAAACATAATCGCAATATAGCATGATTAATGTTAATAAGTCGTTAACTGTAAAATTTTTTATTTATTTTTATTCGCGTGTCTTACTGAGTGTTGTTCGCAATTGTATATGTACCGATATCTACAGGTATCGATGTTTTTGATAATTACAGATGGACACCTGTAACACGTGTCTGAAACTTACCTGATTTGTTTATTCTTTTATTTCCTTCAACTAATCGCAAATTAATTCTATTTGATAAAAGCAATTCTGTCAAATTTCTCATACATAACGCATCGTTTATAATTTTCTATTAATTATAAATATTAAATAATACGATATATATATTCGTACTCACATCCTTGAAAATTATTTCGGGAATTCAAGCGAATGTCACAACTAGATAAAATTATCTTTCATACTTTGACAGTTGAGTAGGAACATATTTGAGTTGACGAAAAATGATTCTCTGAAACCGCACGTGTGTGTAAATAATTCAGTAGAAAATATATAATCTTTATTTCAAAATACATTTGCACACTACGTACCAAAAATATATAATATGATAACGTAGTTTTTGCTATTTAATTGATTGAATTTTAGAATAGAAAAAGATTTAAAAGTATATAACTATGTGAGTCTATAAAGAGACTATGACTACGTTTACATGGCACTGTTGATCGGGTTTTATAACATCGGTAGTTCTTAGGCCAGTCAATCACAACTATTCCATTCTTCTGAAGAATGATTACGATTGGTCTTCCTGACAACTACCGATGTTATAAAACCCGATTAACTGTGTCATGTAAACGTAGTGCAAATTGAATCATATATATTTAATTGCCTGCTCATTAAATATAAAGTGCAAACACATAAAAATTGTATATTTTTCTATATACTTAAATGCAATAGGAAGAAATAATTAAACAAGTATCCTTGCATAGGAATATTATGCATAATTTTTACAAAACATATTTAAGATTCGCGCAATTGAGATATAGATATAATAAAATTAATAACGATTCTATAAATCTTAGGTATATGTTAATAATACGACATGATCTTTTTAATCATGAAACTTACAAACTAACGGAAAAAGATACGTATCCTAAATGCTAATAATTTTTCTAATGTAACAATAATAATACTGAAAATATATGGATAAAAATATATATATAATAAATAATAACATAATTAATGATATACAAGAGCTTTTGTCGCGCATATCGATTTTCAACAATGGATAGATATTGTAACAAATACGTTTTACATTCATTCAAAAACAAATTATGTGTACACATAATAAAAATTGTATGAATTAAAATTATCTGTATACACATAATAAAAATGCGGAATTATTTTTATGTCAAACATAATTTTAATGCATCCTATTTTTATTATGTCAAGACATAATTTTAATTCATCCAATTTTTATTATGTCTAGACATAATTTTAATTTGTCCAGTTTTTATGTCTAGACATAATTTTAATTCAACGAATTTTTATTATGTCATGACATAATTTTAGTTCTGCCGCTAGGGAATTTTAAAGTCGATTCTTATGAATTAAGCTTGAATTCGATGTCTAGGTATCCCAGGTTGCCGATAACGGGTTACAAATAGTGCGCTCCATAGTTTTCGGTGTCCAAGTGTAATAATACGTTGAATTCGATGTCTAGGTGTTTCACGTTGCCGATGACGAGATCCACATAGTGCGCTCCGTAGTTTTCGGTGTCTACGTGTATTAATACCTCAAGTTTAATATCTACGTGTCCTACATTTGGATTTAAAGTTATTAATACACCTAGTCACCAAAAACTACGAAGCGCACTATGTGGACCTTGTCATCGGCAACCTGGGACACCTAGAAATTGAATTTAAGGTAATAATACACGTAGACACCGAAAACTACGGAGCTCACTATCTAGACATCGTCATCGGCAACCTGGGACACCTAGACATTGCATTCAACGTATTATTACACCTGGACACCGAAAACTACGAAGCGCACTATGTGGACTTCGTCATCGGCAACCTGGGACACGTAGAAATCGAATTCAATGTATTAATACACGTAAACACCGAAAACTACGGAGCGCACTATGTGGACCTCGTCATCGGCAACCTGGAACATTTAGACATCGCATTCAACGTATTATTACACCTGGACACCGAAAACTACGGAGCTCACTATCTAGACATCGTCATCGGCAACCTGGGACACCTAGACATCGCATTCAACGTACGATTACACCTGGACACCGAAAACTATGAAGCGCACTATCTAGATTTCGTCATCGGCAACCTGGGATATGTGGACATCGAATTCAAGGTATTAATACACGCAGACATCCGAAAACTATGAAGCGCACTATCTGGATCTCGTCATCGGCAACCTGGGACACGTGGACATCGAATTCAAGGTATTAATACATCTAGACACCAAAAACTACGAAGCGCACTATGTGGACCTCGTCGTCGGCAACCTGGGACATCTAGACATCGCATTCAACGTATTATTACACCGGGACACCGAAAACTATGAAGCGCACTATCTGGACCTCGTCATCGGCAACCTGGAGATACCTAGACATCGAATTCAAACTTGATTCATAAGAATCGACTTAAAAATTTCCTAGCGGCACTTTCTGCCAAGCGTAGAGAACTTTCTTTTCCGGCAGCGGTGGTAATACGATGTAAGGATACGAAATCTCTCTAGATATACATGAAGCAATTGACTCAATATATATAATTACCTAATTTACCTAAATAGAAATCTTCCTCCTGACCGATAAGTCTATCGACCTATAATTTATCTACTAGATCGTTCGAAATACGCGCGCGATATCGAAACTGGCGAGCTCGAAAGCGCCGCCAGTGGCGAAAAAGTGAAAGTAACGTTTCTGATTATGACGTCATCATATAAAACGTCGACGTTAGGAGGAAGAGGAGTATCTTAATAAAAAATTTTCACATTTGGACTTTGCGTCGTAATATCTCCGCTCGTAGGCCACGTAGCGGAAAATTATACATATAGAAGATACCTCCCTTATTTTGACCCCAACTATCGATCCAGCCTACTTAGAACTTGATCCGTTCACTCGTTATCGAGATCTCAACATCTCGAGTACTCGCAACCCGTCGCGTCGCGTAAAAGAGTCACGGTGCGGTCTCGCTCCGCGTGTACTTGGCGCGAGACACTACCGTGTCTCTTGATAAAATTTTGTTTAACTATATAAATGATCTTATTTAAACAAGTTTTTTTCTCGTTTAATGCAATATAATACATAATGAAGATTGCGTATTTACAAGAGCGTTTATTCTTTACTATGTTTCTATCAAGAGACACGGTAGTGTCTCGCGCCAAGTATACGCGAAGCAAGACTGCACCGTGACTCTTTTACGCGAACGCACGAGTTGCGAGTACCCGAGATGTTGTGAGATCTCATATAACGAGTGAACGGATCAAGTTTTAAGTAGGCTTGATCGATAGCTTGGGTCGATTTGGGGGGGGGGGGTGTTTTCTTATAATATTCTGCTACGTGCCCTACGAGCGGAGATATTGCGACGCAAAGTCCAAATGTGAAAATTTTTAATTAAGATACTACGTAAGATACGTCGACCGTCTCTCATCTCTCATGTCATTGGCTGCAGTCGCGTTACTTTCACTTTTTCGACACCAGGGGCGGTGCTAGTATCGCCAGTTTCGATATGCACATATGTATACGTGTGTGTACTGCGCGAGTGCAGATAGTGCGTTTAGCGCGCTGTCAGTCAGTTCATCATCAGTTAACCTCTATCTTGAGAGACAGGGTAGTACGCGCGGAGCGAGACCGACCGTGACTCTTTACGCGACGCGACGATTAATTCAAGGTAATTGTTTTATTATGTAATTATCTCCTATAATTATCTTATTCTATATATTACTGTTACTTATTTTACTGTTTTTACTGTATATATACTACGTTTACGTGAGTGTTTACATCGTTTACATATAGGTTAACCTATATATATTGACGGCAGGGAGCTGATACTGAGATCAAGGAGCCTGTTCACACGAGGCGAAGCGGCAGCAACACCGTAATTGTGCCGGCGATATACTGAATTTGACGTGCTTCGTGCTTATCTGGAGATTTCGTATCCCTACATCGTGTTACCACCGCTGCCGGAAAAGAAGGTTCTCTACGCTTGGCAGAAAGTGACAACTGATACGTTCGATCCCGACTTCGTTGATCGCAGAAGAGCTGGATTTGATACTACGTTTACGTGAGTGTTTACATATAGGTTAACCTATATATATTGACGGCAGGGAGCTGATACTGAGATCAAGGTATATATTGACGGCAGGGAGCTGATACTGAGATCAAGGAGCCTGTTCACACGAAGTGTGTTTCTGCCGCGCGTACATAATATGTTGCACAGCTGATATATTATATATGTCGTAGGCAAATGGTTATTTTAGGAAAATAGCTTTTGACTAGGCAAATGCTATCTGCCTGGCCAAATAGCTTTCACCATTTATTCTTGCTATTTTCCTAGTCAAATGCTATTTTCCTAGGCAGATGCTATTTGACTGAACCGCTGTTAGGCAAATGGGGTAAATTTGAAGAATAGTGGCTTCTTCATGTGTGCAACTTCTATAAAGCAGGGCATACACACGTGTGTATGTGCCCTGCTTTAACGAAAATCACAACTTCTATAAAGCAGGACATACACACATGTGTGTGTGCTCTGCTTTAATGAAAATCACACTTCTATAAAGCAGGGCATACACACGTGTGTATGTGCCCTGCTTTAACGAAAATTACAACTTCTATAAAGCAGGGCATATACACGTGTGTGTGTGTGCCCTGCTTTAACAAAAATCACAACTTCTATAAAGCAGGACATACACACATGTGTGTGTGCTTATGATCGCTACATCACGTCGGTATGACAGGATTTCTAACCTAAGAATCGTCAACTTTAATGCTAAATATCTCGCCTCGCGGGGCAGAGCGACACTTTTTTCTGCCAGATTCGGTTGTTTTGTGCAAAAACGCGTCGAGTAAGCCTAATTTCATCGATTTCTGTGCTCCGGGATAGCTGAACTGAAGAATTTCCCAAATGCATGCTTCGCGGAATCATGGATATAGGAATATAGGGATGGAGCATGAGTTCACGGGGGGGAAGCCATTGCGCCACGAAGGGACGAGGTATTATGTGCCTAAATCTGATTGGCTGTAATGGTGCGCAAGTGCAGTGAGACTGTTTGCGGTGAGACTGAGTTTGCAGTGAGACAATCATCAAATATACTCTTCTTTTTGTTAGCAAAAAGGAAAACGAAGCAAAATGGTGCAATGTTATGTGCCAAATTGTAAAAATCGATCCGATTGCCAAAATTGGAAACAAATAAACGTTGATAAAAATCGGAAGATTACATTTCACAGGTTAGGTTTATTTTTAATTTTGTATAAAATAATATAGTATTAGTAAAATATTTTGTAAGAAATTGTTCAATATAATAGTAGCATTATTTTTAGTATCCCAAAAAATGATACTAGTCGCAATTGGCGACGCAAAGATTCTCCCCAGCGCGCCTGGCGGCCGAATCGCAAACTAGCGTAAATGAGACAGTTTGTGCAAGACAGTTTACCGAAATTTTTATAACTCCAAAACTAATCAATCAAATCTTAACGAATTATATATGAAATAGGGGTAGAAAAGACTGAAAAATATAATAAAATTAGAAGTAGCCCAATATTTCAAAATTTGCAAAAGTTATAGCAATCACGGACATTTCTAAAAAAATTAAAAAAATTTTTTTAAAAGAACCCCTTTACCAATCATCGCCAAATTCAATACCA
The DNA here is from genome assembly GCA_030770255.1 of Temnothorax ravouxi. Taxonomy (NCBI): domain Eukaryota; kingdom Metazoa; phylum Arthropoda; class Insecta; order Hymenoptera; family Formicidae; genus Temnothorax; species Temnothorax ravouxi. The sequence continues at coordinate 6,710 of JASTWP010003955.1, read as the reverse complement.
ACCTTCCTTGAATAATACTCTATTGATTAAAAAAAAAATCAGCCCAATATCTCAATATTTACGAAAATTAAGGCAACCACGGACATTTCTAAAAAAATTCAAAATTTTTTTAAAAAAGAACTCCTTTACCGATCATCGCAAAATTGAATACCAACCTTCCTTGAATGATACTCTATCGATTAAAAAAAAAAAAGCCCGATATCTCAATATTTGCTCAAGTTAGAGCAACCACGGACATTAAATCTGCACATGCACACACACACACACACACACACACACACACACATACGGACATGCGATTTTAATGCGATATTTCGACATTTTAGAACACTCTGAACATATTGGCATCAAAAACTCAAAAAACAATTTTTTCTGTGGCTTCTTCTACCTCTATTTCATATATAATTCATTTAAATTTGGTTGACTAGACCCAACTTTATACGCAATCAAAGGTTCATATACGAAATTCACGAAAACAAAGCTTCCTCTATGAGGTAGCAATAAGCATATCATTTTATTCAGATGATAATGAAATAGAAAGCTCCTTTACCTCAAGGCCAAGAATATGTTTGCTTAAATAAATACTTTAGTGAAATATCTACTCAAGCAAACTTAATAGATTTGAGGCCTCTAAAATCATCAGATGAAGTGGGACGAAGTTTAGCTCACGCATTGGACGCACAAAACCTTTAGTAGCATTCATAGGGTCCACAACGGAAAGAATCTTTGACATTTTCGAAAAATAAAATATAAACAATAACATAGTCCCGGTCTAGTCTTACATCTGTCTCATTTACGCTACTTCGGGATTTGGCCACCAGGAGCGCTCGGGAAATCTTTGCGTCGCCAATTTGTGGACTGATATCTTGGGCCTTCCTTCATACATCCCCAATACTGCTCGTATTTGTTCGGCCCATTTTCCACGAGAAGCCTTCGATGACACGAACCCATTACGAATTCGACTAAGACCAAATGTATTACCGTCAATATTACCAAATGTAATGCCTACAGAAGTGGAAGAAAGACAAGAAGAAGATTATCTTACTTGCTGTAAGTAAAACAAATATTTATGTGTACGTATTGCTTATAATTTGAAAGACTGTAGGCAGTATAATCTGTAGAAATAAAAAATATTGTTTATATGATAATTGTTATTATTTGTAGCACTATCTACAACAGATAAAGCAACGATGGCACAACCATCTATGGAAAATAAAACTACAATGACATCATCAGTATATAATTCTCCAGAAAAGTGTTGACTGCGAAAACAGCTACTATACCAGAAGGAAAAATATGATAAAAAAATACGAGGGTTATAACAAACATTACGTCGACGTGACAAGCAAGTTGTAACATAGAAATGCATTTTGGATACATTGCGACAGAAAGGCATATTAGAAGCAGAACAAAGTGAAATGCTACTCAACCTAGGTGGGTCTAATGAATTATTTAAACGCTTGTGTAAAAAGCAAAAGAATGAACGTGTTTCAAGACAATACAACCCACAACTGCGTGTGTTTGCATTAACATTGCATTATTATTCCCCGCGTGCTTATGAATATGTTCGCAGACACTTTAATTTATGTTTACCACATACAAAAACCATTTCATCATGGTATAAAACAATAAATGGCAATACTCGAATTAGTACAGAAGCTTTAGAGTCAATTAAAAACCGAGTACAAAATACAAATTATACATTATGCGGCAGTGTTCAATTCGATGAAATGGCTATTCGTGAGCACTTAAAAGTCTTAAAATATGATGGTGTGCGATTTAGTGGATACGTAGATTTAGGTAGCGAAATTGGCTGTGACGATAGCACTTTAGCTACACAAGCGTTGGTTTTTATGGTGACCTGTATTAATGGTGCATGGAAAATTCCTGTTGCGTATTATTTTATTAAAGGAATGTCTGCAATTGAAAAGAGTAACCTGTTAACAGAATGTCTGAAAGCTTTGCATGAGACTGGTTTAAAAATTATCTCTGTCACGTGTGACGGGACTTCTACTAATTTCAGTGTGTTTCGACAGCTTGGGTGTGATTTTAGTAATGTTTCTTCATTACAGACGTCATTTCCTCATCCAATTACGAAAGAAAAAGTGGTAACGTTTTTTGACCCTTGCCATATGCTGAAGTTAGTCCGTAATACATTTGGGGACAGCAAAATTTTATTAGACGTAAATAATCATTTTGTACAATGGTCACATATTACTGAATTATACGATATACAAGAAAGTGAGGGAATGCATTTGGGTAATAAACTGCGCAATACTCATATTAATTATTCAAAACAAAAGATGAAAGTACGTTTAGCAACTCAGATTTTTAGTAAATTAGTTGCTGACGCCCTTTTATTCTGTAAAAATGATATGCAGTTAGAACAATTTCAATCTTGTGAAGGAACAATACAGTTTTTATCAATATTTAACGATTGTTTTGACATTTTAAATTCAAGGAATATGCATCAACTTGAATTTAAAAAAGCGTTAAACTCTTCAAATCTAGCACTAATCAAAGAGAAATTTAGTGAATGTAAAAAATATATTTTATTATTGAAAACTACAAGTGGCGAATTAATAATTAATTCTCGTCGAAAAACCGGATTTATAGGATTCTTAATTTGCATCGAAAGTGCATTAATATTGTATGAGGAACTGTGTGAACGAAATAAATTATTACAATATGTACCGTTCTATAAGTTAAGCCAGGATCATGTTGAATTACTGTTCGGATGTATAAGACATCATGGAGGAGGAAATAATAATCCCACTGTGAGGCAGTTTAAAGCTGCTATGAAAAAGATTTTAGTTCATTCAGACATACGTAATTCCAACAGTGGAAATTGCATGTCTTTAGAGGAAATATCAATTTTGCATGTAACATCCTCAAACACAATTAAAAACTCTGAAGAGATTATTAATTCCACTTCCAGATTAGCACGATTAAGCGACGAATTGGAAGAAGATCACAATAATAATAATGAATTTATTTCACTATTTCATGATCATGCCTATATGAACGATATCAGACAAATAACAGAATTGTCAAGCAATATTATAGAATACATTGCAGGCTATATAATTAAGCAATTAAGAAGCACTCTGCGCTGCGAAAACTGTATAACCGCATTAGTAGCGAAAACAAATAAAAATAATTTAATTAATAGAAAAAGTCGTGGAGGGTTAATCCAACCTTCCAATGATGTAATACAGATTGCTCGTAAATGTGAAACTGAAATTCGTTGTGCTATTCATGAGAGCGGCATATTTATAAAACAAAAATTTCATGGCCACAATTTAACAAATCGAATTTTAACACACTTCATACAGACTGATATATTCAGTACTTTGGCGGAACATGTCCACGATCATTCAGTTATGGAAAATCGTGTTGTTCATTTAATTCGAACTATTATACAGAAATATGTCAAAATTCGTTTGCATTATATTACTTTAAATAGTATTGACAAAGATAAATCAAAAAGTCGGCGTCATTTTTTAAATAAACTTACATTATTTAAAGGTCAGTAATCATTTGTTTGTATATCTCTATATATATAAAAATGAATGTATGTTTGTATGTTTGTATGTTTGTCCGCTATGCAAATCTACAGTTTTCAACCGAATTTTAAAGAATTATATATGAAACAGGGGTAGAATTTTCCGGGGAGTGCTATAGAGTGTATAGTTTTTCGTTACCGATCTTTTTGGGAACCGGTGTCCAAAATTTTCCCAATTTTTCGGCAAATAATTGATCAAATCTTAAAGAATTGTATATAAAACTAGGGTAGAATTTCCCGGGGAGTACCATAAGGTGTATAATTTTTCATTACCGATCTTTTTGGAAACCGGTATCAGAAATTTTTCGGAAAATTTATGTCCTCCCGGGCGAAGCCCGGGTAACCAGCTAGTTTATATATATATATAATACAGTATTGGTTCATTAATAATATAATAAACTATAATTTAGTATATCTATTCTGTTTTATGTTTTAACTTTTGTAACAATTCGAAATAAATTGTATTGTTTTGTAATAAACATGTGTATTATCGTAATTAGAATATATATATATATATATATATATATATATATATACACTTAACTTTCTATATTATTATCTCTGTGTTTAATTAATGCTACTTTATGGGCCATTTTTTAATAAACCGTTTTCCTTGCAAACTTAAAATAAATACCTTGATATAAATTCTTTTACAATCAATTTACGTTTCTACTATTCGACATGACTCATGAAGTAGGTAAAAGATTATAAATATAATTAAAGAAGTATAATTAAATATTATTCTTTATATTAATATAATATTTTTTATATTTTATTTACAGTATAGACTAAACTTATTAGTAGTATTTATTTTACAATTACCTATATACATCTTCTATCTTTTATTTAAACCTACAAATATTACGCGTCCTACAAATATAAATATGTTTATATTAATTTATAATATATATACGATAACATTATATAATATTTTTATCATTAACTTTTTTACAGCAGAATTTAAGTATATCTTATTATTTTACATTTAATCTGTCGGTGACGATTGGCGCGGCACAAGATACTGAGCATGCGCACAATTGTAACCAATGAAATTTAGGCACATAACCCCCCGCATTTCGGCTTCACTCCCCTCACCTATGTTCTGGGCTTATACTACATCCCTATATTCCTATATCCATGCGCGGAATACCATTTGCCTAACAGCGGTTCAGTCAAATAGCATCTGCCTAGGAAAATAACATTTGACTAGGAAAATAGCAAGAATAAATGGTGAAAGCTATTTGGCCAGGCAGATAGCATTTGCCTAGTCAGAAGCTATTTTCCTAAAATAACCATTTGCCTACGACATATATATATTGACGGCAGGGAGCTGATGCCGAGGAGATCAATCCCGTTTACGTAAAGGAATTATCGTAAGTTATTATCAGTTCAACTTATTTTTTATTCTTTAGAGTTAGAAAAAGATAAAAATGCTCTCTTTTCATTTCATATATACATACATTTTACATATCCTTCTTCTCTCTTTTATTCACTTATACTATCTGTTGTACTTCGAAATCACTTATCTCTCTTATCTTCCTTCTTTTTACGTCTCTCTTTCCTTTGATGTTACTTAAAATTTGTAACTTTTTCATTTTTACTGTTAGTAGAATATGCTTCTCAAATTTGCCAATTTATTTCTAAAACATTATTATGCACTATATAAATTAAACTATGTATATATATAATATATATAAACTAATTATATGTATGTTTGTGAATTATAGCAATTAGATAAGGAACTAAAGTTTCGTCATATCTGAAAAATGGCACCACCGAAGGTATTACTGGGACAAAATCGACAAAACAGCACTGCAACTTTGAGGAAAGGAATAACGACCAGAAGTCAAAATTCTTTACAGAGCAATGTATTACGACAACCCAATGTTGGTAGAGAAACTTGCGCCAAGCGAAAAGCGGAAGTTTCGCCGTTTAAAGAAAAAACACATAAAAGATGCGTTTTTGCAAACATCACCAATGTATGTACTCTATTAACATATACCTAAGATTTATAGAATCGTTATTAATTTTATTATATATCTTAATTGCGCGAATCTTAAATATGTTTTGTAAAAATTATGCATAATATTCCTATGCAAGGATACTTGTTTAATTATTTCTTCCTATTGCATTTAAGTATAGAAAAATATACAATTTCTATGTGTTTGCACTTTATATTTAATGAGCAGGCAATTAAATATATATGATTTAATTTGCACTACGTTTACATGACACCGTTAATCGGGTTTTATAACATCGGTTGTCAGGAAGACCAATCGTAATCATTCTTCAGAAGAATGGAATAGTTGTGATTGACTGGCCTAAGAACTATCGATGTTATAAAACCCGATCAACAGTGCCATGTAAACGTAGTCTATGTTTCTTTATTGACTGACATAGTTATATACTTTTAAATCTTTTTCTTTTCTAAAATTCAATCAATTGAATAGCAAAAACTACGTTATCATATTATATATTTTTGGTACGTAGTGTGCAAATGTATTTTGAAATAAAGATTATATAATTTCTACTGAATTATTTACACACACGTGCGGTTTCAGAGAATCATTTTTCGCCAACTCAAATATGTTCCTACTCAACTGTCAAAATATGAAAGATAATTTTATCTAGTTGTGACATTTGCTCGAATTCCCGAAATACTTTTCAAGGATGTGAGTACGAATATATATATCGTACTATTTAATATTTATAATTAATAGAAAATTATAAACGATGCGTTATGTATGAGAAATTTGACAGAATTGCTTTTATCAAATAGAATTAATTTGCGATTAGTTGAAGGAAATAAAAGAATAAACAAATCAGGTAAGTTTCAGACACGTGTTACAGGTGTCCATCTGTAATTATCAAAAACATCGATACCTGTAGATATCGGTACATATACAATTGCAAACAACATTCAGTAAGACACGCGAATAAAAATAAATAAAAAATTTTACAGTTAACGACTTATTAACATTAATCATGCTATATTGCGATTATGTTTTATGTTGAAATTGAAAAATATATACAAGGTGTACAACTAAAAGGGTTACAGATTATTATTTTTAAAAAACTAAGCAAAATATTAAATTGTTGTTTTTTTTAGAAATAATAGTCCGTAACACTTTCAGCTTCATACCTT
>JASTWP010003954.1:0-14208 GCA_030770255.1 Temnothorax ravouxi | reverse complement strand
CTCTCCCTCCTCTATCTTCCTTACGAGGTTCTCCGCCGCCTCCCCGTCCTCTACCTCCATTTCTCTCCCTAGCTGCTCCTTTTCCATTCCTGCCTTCTCTATTAGTTCTCTTCTCTTCATCTCCCATTTGCTTTCCTCTTTCCTTGGCCTGCTCCTCTCTAGATCTTTTATACATGCTTGAACTATTTTCTTTTCTGACTGTCTCGCCTTCTCCTCGTACCTCACAGCTCTCCTTATTGCCCTCATTTTTATTTCCTTTATTTTGGCCTCTTCCGATATTATGTAATTCGGGGTTCTTCTATCCAATCCTAAAATCCATTTAACGTACTTTCTTTTTATTTTATCTAATCTGCTTTCGTATAATCACCCCCATATTTTGGCTCCATATAATGCCACGCTTTCTACCAGTGCCTCAAACATTTTCATCCTTCTCCCGAAATCCTCTTTAAATATTCTCTCGCCTATGCTCCATTTCCTCTTCATCGCTATTGTAGCCTTTTTCATCCTATCCTTTATATGATTCTCCGCTCCTCCATTCTTCTGTAGTATATATCCTAGATACTTTATTTCTTTGACCTCCTCTATTTCCTCCTCCCCCCATTTCCATGCCCTTTTCTTCCCTCTCTCCCCCGTTTTCTCGAACACCATTATTTTTTATTTCTCTGGGCTCAAACTCAAGCCTTTTCCTTCCAAATACTTCTTGAATCTTCTCATCATTTCCTTCAATTCCGCCTCTCTCGTCGCCATTAACACTACGTCATCCGCGTATGATACCGTCCAGAATTTTTCCTTCCCTATCACCAGTCCTCCTGCTTGTCCTTTTTCCATTCCTTCCTCTAAATCCATGATGTATACATTGAATAGATTCGGGCTCAACGGGCAACCCTGTCTCAGTCCATTTATTGTCCAAAATTCCTCTGTCTTCTTGTCTCTTATCTTCACTACATTTCTCGTTTCTTTATATGTCTCCATTATTCTTCGCCTCAAATTAACTTCAATTCCTATCTTCTTCATTATTTCATTCAGTTTTCTTCTATCCACTTTATCGAAAGCTGCTTTGAGATCTACAAAGAATGCAAAAATCTTTCCACTTTTCTTACTCAGCTCCTTATTCGCTACATAGTTTACTGTATATACTGCATCCATCGTTCCTCTATTCCTTCTAAACCCGAATTGCACTTCCCTTAACTTAGACTCTATCTCTTTCTCCAATCTGGCATTTAGGATACTTGCATATATCTTGTACGCCGTATTCATTAGCGTAACTCCTCGGTGATTTTTTGGGTCGTTTCTCTCTCTTCTTTTGTATATTGGGCTAATCATACCTTTATTCCAATCTCCCGGTATACCCTCTCCTTTCCAGATTCTGTTAATTAGCTTCAGGAATTCTTCGCCTACATCCTTTTGCATAAATCTCCACGCCTCGTTCTCAATCCCGTCCTTTCCAGTTGCCTTTCCCATCTTCAGTTTCTTTAGTACTTCGATCACCTCCTCCCTTGATATTTCTTCGACTCCGTTTATACTCTCCGTCCTCGTGCCGTCTTCTTCTTCCTCGTCTTCTATGTCTAGCACCACTCTTTCCTCCGTCTCTCCTAACATTTTCATGAAGTGGTCTCTCCATTCCTCCATTTGTATCTCCTCGCTTATCCCTTCATTTTTCTTTTTCTTATATTTATTTATATACTTCCAGGCTTCCGCTTCGTTTTTAATGTTCCTTATCCTTTCTTCTTCCTCGCTTTCGTGCCTCTTCTTCTGCTCCTTACACCATTCCTTGTGCTCCTTTCTTTTCCTCACAAACTCTTCTTTTCCGATCCTTCCCTTTTTCCAGTTCCTCATCGATTTTCTCAGCCTTCTTTTCCTTTCCTTCCATTCTTTATTATACCATTCTCTTTTTCCTAATCTCCATGGTATTATTCTTTTCTTATGCTTCGTTATAGCGCTCTTTACTTTTTCTTTCATCTCCTTCCAGATATCTTTCGTATCCGTTTGTGTACTCGCCCATCCTTCACATTTCTCATGATATTCTTTCCTCCCTTCTTCTGTCCAGTCGCTTCTTTCTAATTCTATTTCTTTCTTCCTTCCACCTGCCTTCATCACCTTTGGTCCCATCAACTCCACCTCCAGCGAAACATGATCCGATTCCGTTCTGATTCCTTCTTCCACCATATTTATTTCTTCTCCTGCTCTATCATTCCCTATGACATAGTCTATAACCGATGATCCCAAATCTCCTATATAAGTCCATCCCCCTTCTCTTCCGAAACTCCCGTTTAATATCGCCCATCCTCTTTCTTCTACTTTATCTATTAGTATACGTCCTTCCCTGTTTATAACTTTATCCACCGAGTTTCTGGTCTCGCTCCTCTTTTCTATCTCTTCTTCCTCATTCATCGGTCCTCCTCTGCTTCCCGTTCTCGCATTGAAATCACCTCCTACTAGCAACCATTCTTCGTCCTCTTCTTGTATCTTCTCCCTTAGTGTATCCATCGTATCTTTCATCTTTTGACTGTATAACGTGATTATTCTTTATTTGTTTCCATTATATTCTACTTTCATTTCTGCCACTTCGTCGCTAATCTCCCTATTCTCTACCAATTTCAAATTCTTGTTGACCGCTGTTATTATCCCCCTTTTGCTCTTTCTTTTCTGTGTTCTCTTTTCGCTGGTATACAATTCCAAATAAATTTACTGGACAGTTTATTTTTAATCTTCCTCCATTTATCGTCCTCCACCCATGTCTCCACTAGACCTATCACATCAAAATTTTCCAAATAATCCCATGTTTTCTCACATTTCTTAATTAGTCCCGCTACGTTCCAGAAGCATATCCTTAATCCCCCCTCCTTTTCCGCCTTATTCTCTTCTTCTCCCTCCTCTCCCACTCTCCCTCTCTCCCTCTCCCAGTCTTTATTCTTCTCTACTCTTTCTGAAAAACATCTCTGTTTTCCAGCCTTTCGGTGCTTTCATTCCATTTCTTTTCACAATTGTCTATCCATATTTTTTGGTATCCCACCGTTGCTTTCTTCCCCTTCTCTCTCTCCGCCTTTACTATACTCCATAGCTGCTTTTGTATTTGCCTCTCTGTTGCCGTCAGATCATCATCCATATATATCTTTCTTGCTCTTCCTATTTCCTTCCTCTTTGACATTACTTCTTTTTTATCCTCCCATCTGTTAAATCTGACTAGCGTCATTTTGTATTCTCCCCGGCCAATTGCCTGCACCTCCTCCACTTCCACCTTCTTTTTGGAGATTTCTTCAAGTAATTTCACCATCCTCTCCCTTCCTTCACCTCCACTTTCTACTTTTATTCCTTTTACAATTATGTTATTCTTCCTTCTTCTCCTTTCGGCTAATTCAGCGTTTCTTTCCATCTCTTTCACTCTCTCCATTAGTTCTCTGCTCTCCAGCTTTTCGCCTCCGCACTTCTCCGCTTTTTGTGCTTTCTCCTCCAACTGTTTTATTCTGTTTTCTAAATTCGCTTTTTGCCCTTCCCAAAGCATTTCTCTCTTTCTATAATCCTCCCTCAGGACGTGTATTTCTTTCATTATCTCTTCTTTATCCTTCTTTCTTTCTCTTTCTTGTTCCTCCATTTTCGCCAAGATTTCTTTCAGCATTCTTTCCGCCTCCATGCCTTCTTCTTTCCCTTCCTCTCTTTTTATTTTGTTTGGCGGCGATCTTATTACTCTTTTTTCTTTACTGAAATTTTCCAGTATTTCCTTTTCGGTCCTTTCTGCTATTTTTTTTTCTTCCTCTCTTCCTCTTTTTCTTATGTATTCTACAATTGTTCCCTGGCTTCCTGTCCTATCTCTTACTCTTGACAGCTCCTCCGCTCTCGTGGGCCTGCCTCCTGTAGTTCTACCTTTTTCTATCGTCCCCTTCTCCTTCTCGTCTTTAGTATCTTTTTTCTTGTCTTCCCCCTCCTTCTCATCCATCTCAGTCTTCTTCTCGTTTTTGTTATCTCTTCAGCACCTTTTTCCTCCTGTCACTCTCTTCTTTATCGACGCGGTGCTCTGGCTTCGGTTTCTCCGTGCTTGTTTCCGCTTCTATCGCCTAACCTCTAAATAGTCGCAGCACACAGAATCCCCGAAATTCGGCCGCAGCTCAGCCCCCACAACGCCAATTTATATCTGCAGTCCGTCCTGCATATCTGTGCATGCAAATTACCTGAAACAAATTCGCCCCACGGCGAAGGAACGGCAGTTAAGCTCGAAAAAAATACTGCCTCGTTTGACCACGTGTTTCTCTCTACTTACTCCGTGCCGGAATCGAAATTGGTTTTTATAATTTTTCTAATTTTTTGGGAAATAATTGATTGAATCTCAAAAAATTATACATGAAGTAGGGATAGAATTTCCCGGAGAGTGTTATAAAGTGTACTATTTTTTGTTACCGATTTTCTGGAAACCAATTTTTCTAATTTTTCTAATTTTTCTAATTTTTCGGGAAATAATCGACCGAATCTCTAAGAATTATATATGAAACAAAGGTAGAATTTTCCGGAGAGTGCTATAGTTTTACGTTACCGATCTTTTTGGAAATTGGTTCCGAAATTTTTCCAATTTTTTGAGAAATAATTGACCGAATTTCAAAGAGATTCTATGGCTGTGTTCCTTTTTTACTGGCAGTGCTGAAAATCTATAGTATACTTGACGCAAACTATAGATTTTCAGCACTGCCAGCAAAAAAGGAACACAGCCATAGAATTTCTTTGAGATTCGGTCAATTATTTCCCAAAAAATTGGAAAAATTTCGGAACCGGTTTCCAAAAAGATCGGTAACGTAAAACTATAATTTTTCCAATTTTTTTCCCGGGATAGAATTTCCCGGGAAGTGCTATAAACTGTATAGTTTTTCGTTACCGATCTTTTTGGGAAGCGGTATCTTTTTGGAGATCAGTTACGAGAGAGAAAGAGAGAGAGAGAGAGAGAGAAAGATTAATTGATTGATTGATTGATTGATGGTTTTATTTTGCCATAGTTAAGGACTTTAGGCAATACATAAAAAAGTAAATTAAAAATACAAAATTTATAGAATTATAATAAAAACATAGAAAACAGTAATAAATTCACGGATGTAAATCTAGATAGGTGAGAACAGAGAAAAATTGAGAACATGCTGAGTAAGATTCGCAAAAATAGATGAATACAGGAAGAACGCAAAAATATAAAGAGAACCAGAGGTACAATTTAAACTGCTTAACAATATACACTGAAAGCATAGTATGCTGACACCCAGGCACCAGGTCACGCAGAGACATCGGATACGCCAATGCGAGAATTAAGAACAGAACTCCGCTCCAGCGAGAATAGGTGGTCGTGGAGATTGGCTTTAAACTGCGTTATAGACGATGACGACGCCACGCTGACAGGAAGGGAGTTCCACAGGTAGGCGCCCGCGAGGTGGAAGGATCTACGATACGTCTCGGTGTGATGGATGGGAACGTGAAAAGCACGATGTTGAGCCAAACGTGACGATCTTCTGAGGGAGGGATCGGGTTCAACAAAAATGTCCAATGTGACGTCCTGGGTGATGCGAGGTGGCTCGATCCGGCAGAACGTCTTCCGTCGAATGGTTCTTCTTCCGCTGTTAAGGGGGTAAAACCCCAGGATAAATAGCTGTTGTTCGGCGATGTGGACTATGGCTCCTCGGGTCCGTTGAAGGTAGGTGTTTCAATAATTTTATCTTCTTTTTCAAATTATATAAAAGAGTATAATATTTATTGTAGAATTCCAAAATACAAGTGGTTTATGTGGAGGATGGAACGAGTAGTATACGATGTGTAAGGTTTCTTGGCCCGTTCCACACTCTCAGTCGAGTGGGCGAATGATGCTTTTATACATTTCTGGAAACGGTAGTGGGAGGTGACCGCACCTCGTTATAATGAGTCATAGGGCGGTGTCTAACGGATATGAGTCTACTTCTATCTGTGCGGCTCGCTTGCCAGCAATGAGTCATAAAGGTGGTGTCTTGAAATTCTTTACCTTATATGGTCATGGGCTTCGCTTCACCTCGGCATGTCCATATATGGTTCTACGCGAGGACTGGATTCCACTCAAATGAGTCACTTAGTGACCTCGTTTCTATTTCTATTCTAGTAGCGATTCGTAACGAGAGTAATATCTTCTTTCATTATAAAATTTCAACATGATTTTTGTTTCAAAGGAATATAAGAAATCTTTAATAAATTGAGTTTAAAGTATACAAATATATGTTAAATATTATTTAACTTCCTTTAGACATACTTTACATAAAGTAGGATAATTCAATTATACAATTAAAACAATTAATAGCATGTCCAAAGCATCAAAGATATTGCTCTCTTTGTCTAACAGTTATTAATATTCGCATCTCGCTTGGATTCACATTTCTACGTAGCGCATGGTACAATTCTATTTTTTTTTTAGGTTCGTGAGTGACGCTTCAGCGATTGACGCTCGATGATAATATTATTTTCAGTAAGTATATATTTGTTAATAACAATGTTAATAAAAAATGTTGTTAGCAGTAGTAATAATGAACCTAATATTATGTTAATAATATTATATGTAAGTAGAGATGGTTAGCATTCCCATTAGTATAGCAGATCAATGAAATTATATTGTTTATGTAATAAGATTCTTATTATTTTTATATCTTGGAAACGGTCGAGAATTCGATAAGGGTGTATAGAAAATATATTGCAGGACTTTCACTAAAGTATAATATAGGATTGGAAAATTTTATTGTTAATGTAAGTATTTATTAGTAACAAATTATTTGTTAAACAATTTAGCAATTTTATTTCACATATTGATATGGTTATGTTCTTTTTATTCACGCGGTTTTGTTTTTATAATAAAATTAATTTTTCATATAAAGGTTCGTTTTATTGTTATAAATATTTGGTAAGTAAACAATTGCAAGAATAAAAGTTACTATTATTTTTATAGAGGTGCTGGTGTAAAGTCGTTGTGCGTGGTTGAAATTTGTATTTACCAAAACGAGTTTAATAGTTAAATAAGCAGCCCGATCTGGGTTGCCAGGTTAGGCTATTAGTGTAAAGGAAATTTGTTATACGGCCCTGTAATATTCTTTGTATTTGTACAGCTTTTATTAATGAAGTGACAATATTTTAGTTTACATAAAAGTTACAATACATTGCTTGGAGTACAGGTTAAAAATATTTATTGACATAGTTAATAATTTATTTATAATTGTTTATAAAAATAGGTTGCAAAAATAAATGATTATGTAGTAAATGTGTTTCTATCAAATGATTCTAATGATTATTCTTTATACGCGCCTTTATTGTTTTTATTACCGACTATTCGTTTTCTATTTTATTTTAATTTTATTAGGAATCTATATGGCTATCTTTGTCTTACTCTCTACGGGTTGATATTAAACTATCCTCGTCTCTCGTACTGAAGTCATTCGCTAAATGAATAACTTTCAATCTCGTTTATTAAATTTATTAGTACAATTAGAAAATCGGGATTAACGCTATCAGTGTTTAGAAACATGGCGGATTCCATTTTTATCATAATAATTAGGTGTCAAAATTTTCATTTAAAAAATGAAATTTGTTAATCTTAAAATGTTTAAAAGGGTCAAATATTAAGGTAAAAGTAATTTGGTCTTTCTAAGTTTAAATGGTAGGAAATTCAAGATGGTGGACATAAAACTTTAATAATTTATAACTCGTAAACGGTAAGGAATAAAAAGATGGGATTTCTTTTGTTGTATTTAAGTAATTGAGGACTATATTTTAGGGTGATAAAAATTTTTGTATTTTATGGATTTCCATAATTTTTAATTATATCTTAAAATTGAACAGAGATATTAAGTAGGGGTTTTGTAGGATTACTTGACAGGTTCTGCTAAGTGTCTGTAGTGATTTTATTAATTATTTTTAATATAATTTTTCAATAATTTTATTGTTAATTAGTTTGTTTTAAAAGATATAAGAAAAATTTATTAACAAAAGTTGTTGGACCTTTAATAATGGTTCCAATGGTGATATTAGTTAGGTCTGTTAATAACGTAAATTAATTGTTTATAACAATCATGTTTGGAAAATGTTAATGAAATAATTATTATTTTAGTGTGGTAATGTTCTTCAGGCACAAAAGGTTATATTTTTATGATCGGTTTGTTTTTATTTAATTGATTTATATTTTATTTCGATTTTCTTGATACATTCTTATAGAACATGGCATTTCTTTCCGTTAGATCCCGGTCAAACTGAGCTTATATTGCATAATGAATCTTATAAGGTTTGTATAGTCAATGAATAACAATGAGCAGTTAATTTTATTGACTCTGGGAATTTTAATAAGTAATTGTCCAAAGTTCATAGTGTGATTTATGAAAATAGGGCTTAAGCTTGAAAATGAGCCTTTAGGCAGTCATATTTTTTAGGCTTGTCTTTGCTGTTTTAAGAACACATAAGGGCGTGTCAATCTGAGTGATTGTTGTGACAGTTAAATTAAAGAGTGTATTATAATTTAATATTGTTTTTCAGGTGCTGTGCAACAAGGATAAAAAAGAAAAAATTTATGCGGCTAGAGTGATGTACCGTCAGACGTGACAACCAAGAGATAACCAGGTGACAAATTGTGAGAATATCCTGAACATTTCTATGCCAAGAAAGTATAGACGTCTATTGGCGAACAGACAACCACCCTAGACGGTGACGTAAGGCGTGATATGTTCGTCCCGCTTTAAATTAAAAATGAAGCGAATCGCGCAATTTATGAGTCTCTGGAGCTTGGTGTTAAGCTCATCAGTAACGTCGTTGTAGACCAGAGAACAGTAGTTGAGCAAGGGCCAGATCAAAGAGGACACGTGTTTAACACGTAGATTGAGAGATAAAGAGTTCTTGTGGAACTTGAGTTTGTGTAACGTGAAGTGTATTCTCCTGGAGATATGGGAAACGTGATCGTGCCATGACAAATCGAAGGTGAGTAGCACTCCAAGGTTACGCGTCTGGGAGATGTAAGGAATGAATGAACTATTGACGGAAAAGAGAGGCAAGTCGTTAAGATCTATACGCCGAACGTAACTCCTACTCCCGAGTATCATGACCTTCGACTTGCCAAGGTTCAGTGACAGACCATTTGATGATGCATATTCAAAGATAATTTCGACATCATGCGCCACCAGCCGCAGGGCAGCGTTCAGCTGGCTGGGCTGGCATCTACGATAAATTTGTGTGTCATCAGCAAATATTATGCGCTCGGTAAACTGAAGGAAGGTGCCTATGTCATTTATAAATAAAGAGAAGAGGAGTGGTCCCAAGACAGATTCTTGAGGAACACCGGAGGTGACGTAGAGCCAATCAGAGAGGATACCATCGAGATCGAGGACTGCTTGTGAGCGACCAGTGAGGTATGAGTAAATAAGTTTAAGGGCTAGATCGGAGAAACCCAATTTCCTCAATTTAGTGAGTAGAAAGCGATGACAAACAGTGTCGAAAGCCTTACTGAAGTCAAGAAGAACGAGTATCGTAAACTCACCTATGTCGACGCCGTATTTGACATCATGGAGCAGTCTAAGGAGGGCGGACTGAGTGGAATAACCTTTGCGATATCCCGATTGTCGATCGTCAAGGATGTGATGGCTATTAGTAAAGTCCACAATTTGACGATGCAAAATCTTTTCAAATAACTTGGAGAGCTCACAAAGGTTGGCTATAGGCCTTGTGTCGGAAGGAGAGGACGGTGTTTTTACCTTTGATAAGGGGCGCAAAATAGCTCGTTTCCACATCTTCGGAAAATATCCTAGTTTAAGACAGCTGTTGAAAAAAGAAGAAATAAGGTTGCCAATATGGGGCAAGGATAAGGATATGGCGTATAGAGGTAGCCGATCACAACCCGAAGCCAGTGATACTGAAGAGGAGGCACTAAAGGAATGTAGGTCATCGTAAGTTATCAGAGAAAAACTGAAGAGTGGTTCATTGAGAGTTATGGACGAAATAATGTCAGAGAATTGAGATGGTGAACAGGAAGGATGACGATTGGAGATAGAGGCGTAATGGGCGTTAAGACAGTCACGAGAAAAGAAGTTGAGTGGAGAAGAGACTGATGGTGATTCTATTAAACCAAGATTGGCTAACTCACGCCATATCTTGGAGGGGTCTGAACTCAGGCTCAACCTATCCATGTTGAAGTGCTCCCTTGCTCTCCGTAGGTCAAGCGTGAGTTGGTTTCTAAATGACCTATAAATGTGGAAGTCGAGAATGCATCGAGATCTTCGAGCAACGTTGTAAAGCCTGTTACGCTGTCTGATCCTGCCGGCAAGAGCACTAGTGAGCCAAGGCGCAGACGGACGAGTGACATGGAAGATGCGTGTAGGAGCGTAAACGTCAAGGCTGGAAACGATGTCATGTGTTACGGTGTCAAGAAGGCGATCAATGTCAGGTTCGACAAGACATTCGCAACCGACCACATCAGGGAAGGACGAAGACAACGCAGAGGAGACCGTTTGGATGAAACACTGCTTATCAAATTTTTTGAAACAGCGTCGAACCAGAGTACGACTAATAAGAGAGGAAACCTCGAATGAATAGGTCAATTCAATGAGATCGTGTCCATTAATAAATGGAGCGCTAGACTTGCGAAACAGGGAGACCTTGTCTAAGTTATCTACTATAAAGACGTCCAACCATGTGTGGGAAGAAAGAGTGTGGTAAGGTCGCATGCGACTGAACAATGTGAAGAGACAGTTGGGAAACAAGACTCGTGAGGTGATTAGATTCATAAGAAGAAGCTAGGAGATTAGAGTTCAAGTCACCAGCAATTATTATGTTCTTATAATTATGCATGTAAGCGGTGAGGGTGTCAACATACTTGCTAAGTTTGCAGCTCTCGGCCTGCGATACATAGTCGTAAATAAGAGGGGCGGACGCGCACCACTCCGAATGTCGAGTAAGAGAAATTCCGGTTCGTTTGAGAAGACGGAGGGTGACGACGCCAAAACACGCGCACGCAACGACTCATGAATGTAGCAAGCCACCCCGCCTCCCTCCCTGCCCTCCCTGTTTGCCCGTAGTAGGCAGTATCCAGGTATGCGCACCAGGTCGTCGGAAATATGAGAGTGAAGCCAAGTTTCAGAAATAGCAATAACATGAAAGAAATTTGACGCTAAGAGTGCCTGGACAGTCTCAAGATGGGCAGGAAGGGAGCAGGCATTGAAACATGCGATCCTAAGACGACGCGAAGCCGAAGGAACTACATCCGCCGCCACAGGTCAGTTAAGCTGCTCCAGATCGGCTGCCGAGGTTATCAAGATTGGAGGCAGACCATTGTCCTTACGGACAAAAATCCGTCCATCCCTACTCCATACATATTTAAAGGCCAGTTGTTTGGCCCTAGCTCTCGTCTGACGCAACAAATTATAAGTTTCAGTAGGCAGAAGTTCGTTTACATAAATATGCCCGGAAATATTATCAGAGAAAATATCGTTGATGGTGAGTCGGCGCTTGCGGCGCATAGCCCGCAGAATATAATCAGAAATCTCGCGCGACTTGAGCGCAACTATAATAGATCTCGTGCGTCCAGCGGAGCCTGGACGAAGATCGGAGGCAGAAGCAAAGGAAGAGAGAGAGAGAGAGAGAGAGAGAGAGAGAGAGAGAGAGAGAGAGAGAGAGAGAGAGGGAGGGAGGGAGGGAGAGGGAAAAAGAGAGAGAGGGGGGAAGAGGAGGAGAGAGAGAGAGAGGAAGAGGAGGAGAGAGAGAGAGGGAGAGGGAGAGAAAGGGAGGGAGGGAGGGAGGGAGGGAGAGAGGGAGGGAGGGGGGAAGGGAGGGAGGGAGGGAGGGAGAGAGAGAGAGAGAGAGAGAGAGAGAGAGAGAGAGAGAGAGAGAGAGAGAGAGAGAGAGACTATTTGCGTGTCTTATTACATATGTCCTCCGGGGCGAAGCCCAGGTAACCAGCTAGTAAGATATATCCGCAATTAGTAGGGATCATTTTGCTTCCTCATAGAGAAAACTGTTTTCGTAAAAAAAAAATTTTTTTTTGTTTTTCTAAATGTGTTCAGAATGTTCTAAAACGTCGAAAAATTGCAATTTTAAAAAATGTCTGTATGTATGTATGTGTGTGTGTATGTGCAGAATTTACCGAAATTTCTATAACTCCAGAACTAATCAAGCAAATCTAAATGAATTGTATATGAAATAGGGGTAGAATTTTCCGGGGAGTACTATAGAATACATAGTTTTTTCGTTACCGATTTTCTGGAAACCAATTTTTTTAATTTCTTTACGTATAAGAATTAGAAAAATAAAAAAAAACGGTTTCCAGAACATCAGTAACGAAAAAATACACACTCTATAGTACTCGCCGGAAAATTCTACCCCTATTTCATATACAATTCGTTAAAATTTGGTTAATTAGTTCTGGAGTTATAAAAATTTTGGTGGTAAATTTGACACATTTCTATAACTCCAGAACTAATTAACCAAATCAAGATTTGGTTGATTAGATTCAGCTTTATATGCGGTTAAAGGTCCATAATTTTGATTGCTTCCTCTATGAGGAAGCCAAAATAAATAAATATAAATAATTATGGCTTAAAATAGAGGAAGCAATGCAGGTTTCTACTTGCTTACTTAAAAAATATGAGGAAGCAATGTACAAGTTTCTACTTGCACCCTGTTTTTTAAGTATCTTGACGACGACGACGACAGTTTATCATTTTTTATTTTATGGTATGCGCGATCACCGCGCTGCAAGAACGATCGCGACGAAAGGACCCCGCAGAATTCTTATGGAAAATGGCTTTCGGCTAATTTTTTTTAAAATTTGATATGTGATAGTTCTCAACACGTAGAACAAAAGTGTCCATAGCCCCAAGGTCCGATCACGGGTAGTTTTCGAGATACAGCACTCCAAAGTTGTACTTTTCGTACCTTATTGCAGCGTAGTGCGGGTGCAGTCGATGTCGATGTACGATGATGCTTACGATTAAGGTGGGTGTAAAGGTGCTTGCTTGTGTGTGTGTGTGTGTGTGTGCGTGCGTGCGTGTGTGTGTGTGTGTGTGTGTGTGTGTGTGTGTGTGAGAGAGAGAGAGAGAGAGAGAGCAGAGATAAGGATCTCACGGTTCGTCACTCCCGCAGTATTTTATGACTCCAAACCCTCTCTACTGTGTGTGTGTGTGTGTGTGTGTGTGTGTGTGAGCAGAGATAAGGACCCCACGGTTCGTCACTCCCGCAGTATTTTATGACTCCAAACCCTCTCATCTGTGTGTGTGTGTGTGTGTGTGTGTGTGTGTGTGTGTGTGTGTGTGTGAACAGAGATAAGGACCCCACGGTTCGTCACTCCCGCAGTATTTTATGACTCCAAACCCTCTCTACTGTGTGTGTGTGCGTGCGCGCGCGCGCAAATAAAAATTGTACGTCTCTTAAAAACGCAGTACACACGTAAGTGAGGGAGAGGCTACCGCACTTCCCCCGAAAGCAGGGGGGAGGTGGGGGTGAACCTAGGTTCGCGTGAAAAGTGTATGCGTAAACTTTTCATGCGTGGAAAGTTAATATAAATTTTTAAATAATACTTCAATTGTGTGTGCATAAACAGTACACACGTAAGTGAGGGAGGGGCTACCGCACTCGTTTTTTCTTACATTATATTTTTCTCGTTAAGTACTGTTTTTACAGTAATAGCGTATAGAATATAAAAGTTGCGTTTTTAAGAGATGTACAATTTTTATTTGAAACTTTTTGTTCTAAAATGTATATTTATTTAGATAATAAAAAAATATGCAAAAAATAATTTTTTTAATTTTTACCTAATAAAAAATGACCTTTGCGCCAATTTTCATTGACGTATTCATAATTAGCATATCAAAATATAATAGTATACAAAATTTCAGAACGATCGGAGGTATGGGCTTTTCGGAACTACAGCCGCCTCTACTTCTTCTCCATAAGTATATAAGCAATAATCAACATTACTTCTTTTAAATCCTAATTCTGTTAAATATTCACCAAAACACTCATACCACGCTCTTGGACTTTTTCGTAACAATTTACAAACTCTATTTGTTCCATCATTGTAACCTTTAGGTTGACTGCATGACATATACCTCTGAGGTTACTTTACCGTTAAGGAATGCTGTAACAACATCCATTTGTTCTATAACAAAACCAGACTGACAAAAAAAGGATAACATGATTTTTAAAGTTTGAGTTTTTGCTACAGGGCGTATACGTCGTCAATTACATTCGTCTGTT
>JASTWP010003953.1:0-14214 GCA_030770255.1 Temnothorax ravouxi | reverse complement strand
AAAAAGAAATACATTAGCCTTAACATTCTTACGAAATAAAATACGTGCCCAATACTCAATTATATTATTTCTTACAGAACTAAGCAAATTGTCACCAACAAGCCTTGTATTAGAAGCAAATAGATTACGCAAGCTTGCTTATTGGCTGGATTTAGACGAAGCTAGAGAAAGAATACGCGGTAAATACTTAAACATATATAAACGAAAATGAAATAAAACAAAAAATATATAATAATAGTATAATAATATCATTGTAATACTAATAATAAGCAATATGTAACACACACACATATATATATGTATCATTAAAGTCTTATAGAATAAAGGAAAAAGTGAATATCTAAACTATATTATCCAATAGAACATAATTTCAATAATTTAAGACTTACCTAATATCTTTATTATATTCATACGACGAAATCGCAGTGACAACAATGCAATGAGATCTGTAATAAATAGAGACAATACGTATTATTAATTAATCAATATCCGAATAAATGATAAAAATAATGATAATAATACTAATAATAAATAAAACAAAAAAAAAACACACAAAAAATATATAATAATACAAACATCATTTAATATTCTCGTATACTATTTAAGAAGTTAATGAACCGATGCTTAATAAATACGTATTCTAGTAACAATATAATATAACGATTTAGTAAAGGATTGCATGATGACAAAAATATAAAATTTTATAAAAAAAAGAGAAGCACAAGGCGACGGACCAACGACAATAAAAGTATACCTATACCTACGCACATGCATATATACATATATACTATTATTTAAAATAAGATTCGTACTAGTATTTCTTACAGAATATACATATATATATATACATTACCTTATATTACCTTGATTTAAATACGCTCAGTCGTAGCAACCGCTACACCACTGCCCATACGTCAAACTACCTACATAAAAGGACAGAATATATAATTAATTGCAATAATTAATTACGTTTGCTAAATACGCGCTAAGTAACAACATAATACACGCGCTTTAGTAAATATTAAATCATCGCATAACGACCAAAAAAAAAGAAAAAAAATAATAAAAAAAAATATAATAATAACAATATTTTATATTCAATTATCTCTAATGATTATTAATACATAATACTATACATCAACAACCGAGTGAATCTAGGAAAATAGAAACAGAATAAAAATAATATACAATTTTAGTTCAACCACTCAAATATCTCTCTAAAATAACTCTGCTTTTCTGTAACTTAAATACTTTACTTTACAATCACATATATAAATCACTTATACATTACCTAAAGAATAGTTCGATCTACGCAAATCTAGACATAGCAACACCGTTTTTACACTGTCATCCACAACTCAGAACTCTGTATACGAATCACATATAAAATTAATCAAGCATATAAACATATTCCATATCACATATTCATATACTTACAACAAGTTCGGGGACCGAACTTCCCTACGGAGGGAGATGTCACGTCTCACGACCAAAGCCACCGCCTGTTTGTCAGCATAAAATTTTTCTTTTCCTTCCTTTCGATTAATTACTCGTACACAGCACCTGTAAACAACAATTAAGTTAGTAACTTGCAACATCCATCTTCACTTAACTGTCACAATAGTCAATCAGCTGTACGCGTTCTTAAAGCAGCTGACACATGTCTCCATATACGCGTTCACAAATAATATATGGCCGCCTTAAGCCGCCGCCGTCTAGTAACAAAACTGGAATTTGGACAAGTAATTAAATTGTCCATAAAGCACCTCTGAATTATGACTGAAGTCAATCAATTTCATTATGCAAGCACCATAAAGTCCTCTATGTCGCACAAATCCACATTTATTCACGGATCTAACGGAAATAAATAAATGTTCTATCTTGACAAGTTACTAAAATTAAATTAAAATATAAATCATTTAATTAGAAACAATGCAATCACAGGAACATATTCCCCTATTCCTAAGAAACATTATCACGACAAAACAATGATCGTTTTATAAACATTTTCAATTATATTATTATAAACAATTAAAACGAGTCGTTATCCGACTAAACTAATATGATATTTGGAAGCGTCGTAAGAAGTCAAACAACTTTTGTCCATAACTTATTTTCATATCTTTCAAAATAAACAAATTGAAATAAAAATTTATTATAAAATAAATATAAAATTTAATCAATAAAATTACCACAGGAACTCAGTAGAGTATATCAAACAGTCCTGTGAAAACTCCCGTCTCTTAACCCTTTCCAATTCCGAGATATAAATAAAAATTACAGAAATCCATAAAATACAAAAATTTTGAACACCCTCAAAAACAGCCCTTAACCATCTAGATACCATAAAGAAAACCCCACTTCTCTATCTCTTACCGTTTCCGAGTTATAAATTATTAAAGTTTCAAGTCCGCCATTTTAAACTTTTTACCATTTAAACTCAGGAAGACCAAATCACTTTTACAGCAATATTCTTAGTCTTTTACACGTTTTGGCTATAATAAAAATCATTTTTGAATGAAAATTTTGACACTCAATTATTATGCAAAAAATGGAATCTTTCATATCCCTAAATGTCAATAGCGTTAACCCCGATTTTCTATTTAAATTAATTAAATTAATAAAAGAGATTGAAAACTGAACATTCGCCTCACGAATCCAAGAGAGATAGACTTATGCCATAGGCATGAAAAAGGAGATAGTTTAATACATCCTCCCTATGCAATAAGCCAGCATACGGCCTCCTATATGAAAGACGAGGATAGTTTAATACTCGCCTTATGTGAATTCGCTATGAGTAAGACGAGGACAGCAATATAAATTTTAAGTAAAATAAAATAAAATACAAAGAAAAGACTGAGAAACGAAAACGAAATAAATACGTGTCGAGAATAATCATTAGCATCATTTAATAGAAAAATATTTACTACCTAATAATTCAATTTTACAATTTATTGTTATAACCAATTACAAATAGATTATTAACAATATCGATAAATATTTTTATCTTGTTCCTCAGATCACATACAATAACTTTTGTATAAGTCAAAACCTCGTTACTCTTCTAGTAAAGGCTACAGAAAATTCCAAAGGGAAAGACACCCGGTATAACGGAATAGCATGGGAGTTGTGCCATATAATTGAAATTATACTCCACAAAATGTGAAAAATCGACTGTTTCAAACTTTGATCCTTAATATCTCCCAAACTACGACTGCAAAAAATCCCCTGATTGCATGTAAATTAAGTTCAAACCTTCCTCTTTAAGCTCATATGAAAAATATAATTAATAATAACTCGCTACACCTAATTAATTAACAATATACATACCTCCGTCAGCACTGTGCCATATAATTGGCAATTATACGTCACACTCATGAAAACCTCGTTTAGGTAAATGCAAATTCTAACAGTGCCAACGTTCACTGCATTATCACACCTGTAAAAAATAACAATAACTTTTATTTCTACAATTGTTTATTCACAAAATATTTATAGCAATAAAACGAGATGTCACACAAATAAATTATTTTATTGTAGAATCAAAACCACATAATTAAGGAGAAGCCAGTGAGTTAATGCATAAATGAGAAAGTCTCAAATTGTTTAATAAATAAATTATTATCAACAAATAAAAAGATAAACAATAAAAATTTTCTTATGTTATATTGTAGTCCAGGAAAAACCCTACAATATCCTTCCTATACACCACCATCAAATTCCCAACAATTTCCAGGCTATAACAATAATAAAAACTTCATTTATATAAATAATTTAATTTCGCTAGTTTACTATATTAGCAAAATGCTAACCATTTCTACTCGCATGCGCTAATACTAAAATAATGTTAAGAAACTAGAAACCGCTTCTAACAACATTCTATTCATCATTGTTATTGATTGTTATAAACAATCATATGGGGCTACTCATTACCTTAATTAGCGATAGTGTTTAGAGTCACACATGGACCTGAGAAAGATAGAATTATACCATATGCCACATAGAAATACGAATTTAAGCGAGATTCGAATATCGAACAAACCTATAGGAGAGAGAGAGAGGGACTTATGTACCGTAGTAGCCGTTAGACGAAGAGAGCAATATCTTTCATGCATTTCATGCTTTAGACATGCTGATAACTATTTTTATTGTGTAATCAGATTATTCTATTTCATGTAAAGTATGTCTAAAGATAAATTAACAGTAATATATGAGTATTTTTTCCTATTTCAAGATTAAAATTATTAAAGATTTTCTTAAACAAGATTTTACAATAAAGGAGGTATCGTTCTCGTCACAAGGCCATGTTAGAATAGAAATAGAAGTAGATGAGTCACCGTATGACTCACTGGAGTGGAATCCAACCCTCGCTTTAGCATAAAATTATTTTACGAGCTTGCCAAGGCTAGGCGAACCTATGGCCATATAAGGAGAGAAAGTTAGACCATAGAAGCTATGACTCATTGTAACTAAGCGAAGTTAAACCCCCACTACCATTTCCAAAATTGTATAAAAGCACAACTTTCCGCCCTCAAAGCGAGAGAGTGGAATGAGCCAAGAAAGCCGACATATCATCTTCAGCTTGCTCCACCCTCTTCCAAAAACCACTTGTATCGTGAATTGTAACAATAAATTCCGTTTTATACTACAAAAGAAAAGATAGAAGTGATTCAATTGCATTTCGAATACCTACCTCAATTGATCCACGAAGCCTGTGATCCACATCGCTCAGGGAAGTTAATTGTCCTGGGGTTTTACCTCCTTAACTGCACGAATAAAGGACCCACAGCGAAGGACGTTTTGGCGGATCGACAACTCGGACCACCCAGGACGTCACACATGCTCTAAGGGGGCTAGGGGGCGGAATTATTCCCGGAGGCTGTCGATTTACCGGGTGCCCGGGGCACATGGGCAACGAAGTGTCAACCCTTTATTTGAGAGATAGCGATTATCGTAGGTTCGCGCTCTAAATACTGCTCTCCCCCTTCGTGCTCCACCGAGCGTTTTACGTCGGAGAATATCTCGCTACACGTGGTACATGCGGAGGGGTTTTTAATTTCACCGATCACGACGTCGCACGAATCACACTCCTCGACTTTGTAGCGGTGGCCGACGTGCATATAGTGGCGGACCAGGAGGTCGTATTGCCTGCGTTGTTCGCTAGTCAAGTCGCGGAAGCACTCTTCGCAAAGGTAGTGTCTGCTATTTCGGTTTTGGTGACAAACAGTAAAAACGCAGACGGCGCGAGATAACCAATTTCGGCGCGCAATTCTGGAGGCTAGCGGCGTCAGGCGTCGCGCGGGGCGTCGCGTCGGGGGCTCGCTCATACCGCGTTGTGCTAGATCTAGGGGCGTCGTCACTTACCTTTAGTTGATTACTACAGGATGCTCCGCGGTGCCCCAATGCTCAGGCGTGCAGGCATCGTATCGCAAATGGAGGAAGTCGGCACGGCGTCGGAAATAGAAGCCTCGCCGGGGTCGTCCTCTCGGATGTGCTCGATGAATTGATACAGTGGAATCGGGGGTCTCTCGGGTTCCGTGATGCGGGTCAATTGGTATGGGTGATTCTCAACGAGCTCACGATAATTCGCACGAGGACTCTTCTTTACGTAGCGGTATATATGTCAGATGGTGATTGTCACTCGCGTTTTTATGTTAATTAGTGACCCAGTACCTGGTGCCTGGGATGGTAACCGGGCTATAGTGATTAGTAAGCAATACGTTCCCGACTATTTTGAGGGAAGCGCCCGCCTTGCGCGCAGGGCCTGTGGCAAAATATCGTTCGTATTCCGGGTCCTCGCGGTATTCGACTCCTAGCGCTGGGTTAAGAGCGGGAGCGTGAAGGAGGCGGTTCAATCTACGGGTTCGATGTTTAAGTCCTGCTCGCCGTCCTTTCGGCATTTATCCTCATTTAACAAGAAAGAGTACGCTTCAGTGATTTCTATCGCCACGTTTCCCACAATGATAGCGTGCCGCGCGTACAGCACTGCCACGTATGCAGATGTAGCGCAGAAAAAGCTGAAGGTCACGTTTACGCGATGCGTTCCTGTTGCGATAGCGAGTGAGCGTGCCGCGCGTACAGCACTGCCCCTCTCCACACACTCACAAACGATGGCGTGCCGCGCGTACAGCACTGCCTCGGGTGCAAATATGGTGCAAAAGGAAGGCTTGAGATTGAAACAATCTTATAAGTCACTCAATTAACTAATTCTGCTGCAGGGAATTTGGTGTAGGATGCATGGGATTAGTAGAAGGTTTTATGAAATGCGAAGTTTGGTTTAAATGATAATGTATTACAAGAAGGTTATACAAATCTTCAATACAAAAGTTAAAATTAAGTTACAAATGAATATTCCTACAGCTAAATCCTCCGTGGGTCTTAGGAGTAAATGTGACTGAACTTGGTCAAAAATGACGGGGGTGACGCTACAAAACCAAGATGGCGCGGGGTGACGCTATGGCCACGCGGTGACGCTACAAGATCAAGATGGCGCGGGGTGACGCTATGGCCACGCGGTGACGCTACAAGATCAAGATGGCGCGGGGTGACGCTATGGCCACGCGGTGATGCTACAGAGTCAAGATGGCGCGGGGTGACGCTATGGCCACGCGGTGATGCTACAGAATATTGTAATACGCGCACTGTGATGCTATTACTTAATCAGAATATGAGTATGCACAAACGGTGTCACTGAACGTTACAATATGGAAATACACAAGGCGATGCTGTCGAATGTTGCAGTATAAGAACACACAAAGCTATATCGTCGAATATTACAATATGAAGATACACGAAGTGATGTCGTCGAATATTACAATATGAAAATACATGAGGTAATGTTGTCGAATATTACAGTATGGGAATACACGAAGCGATGTTGTTGAATATTACGATATGAGATGATACGTGATATAAAATAGTATGCGATGTGTTCGTGGATATAGGAAGGCTTTGGATATAGGAGGATGCTTACTCAGAGATTGGAGTCGAGTTCCCTTCCGGAGGATGATTGATGAAATAGACTGGCGTCCCTCGGGATGCTCGCCCTTATATACTCATTTCTTTGGTCAAGTGGAAGGGTTACGCAAGTGGAAGGGTTGCGTAGGTGGAAGGGTTACGCAAGTGGAAGGGTTGCGCAAGTGGAAGGGTTGCGTAGGTGGAAGGGTTGCGCAAGTGGAAGGGTTACGTAGAGGGACCTAGTAGAGTTCCCTTTAGTGGAAATTCTAGTGGAATCACTTCAGTCTTATTCTCTTCAGTCTTATTCTTATGGAGTTGTTTCTATAAAGGGAATAAAGCGGTGTGTTGGTAATTTATCTTCTGTGGAGTGTAGGTAACTTAATCACTATGAATGTGGGTAACTTATCCGCTATGGTATTTTATCCTTAGCGGTAGGTCGGTAACTTATCTTTTATGTAGGTAACTTATCCACTATGAATGTGGGTAACTTATCCGCTATGGTATTTTATCCTTAGCGGTATGTTGGTAACTTATCTTCTATGTAGGTAACTTATCCACTATGGTAAGTTTGTCTGTTGGGAAGCTTCGGTCGTCGGTATAGGTGGTAACTTTTGACTGTCGATAAATCTTATTGTTGGGAAGTACCAATGGTAAAAGGGGTCTCGATTTCCTTGGGAATCCGTTTATTTATCTATTTGTTTACTTATCTAGCTATTTGCAGTTCTTTTCCAAAAGTGATCCA
Source organism: Temnothorax ravouxi (assembly GCA_030770255.1). Classification (NCBI taxonomy): domain Eukaryota; kingdom Metazoa; phylum Arthropoda; class Insecta; order Hymenoptera; family Formicidae; genus Temnothorax; species Temnothorax ravouxi. Next base: position 6,515 of record JASTWP010003953.1, on the reverse strand, counting down.
GAACTCTCTTAGTTCTTCTACTGTTTAGATGCCAGATCCGGGACGCGGTTCGGTCGAGTTCTTTGCTTATCTGGCTTTTTATTCTTATAACTTAATGTTTAAATTTTTCTGGGAGTCTGGTGAGGCGGGTGTAACAACGGTTGCTTTTATTTTTCCGAGCGTGTGGATCTTGTGTCCCGTCACTCCGGTCAAAGTCAGGCGTTTCTCTCGCACCATAGTATTGCCTTTTAAATTTCTTACTTTGATTAGCGTCAGGGTCGCTCCTGAGTCTAATAAGAAATTCGTCTTGCCTTTTTTGGCCTCTTGAATCGGCAGTGTTATCAAGTTTAAGGTGTGCATGTTATGCTTTCCCGTTATTTGCGACATTTGATACTCCTCGGCGGCTCGTGTCTTGTTCTTCTTGAGTCTCTCGTCTTCTTCACTGCCGCTGCTGGAGGAAGATTCATCGCTCGTCTCTCGCGATTTCTTTTTTCTTACCTTTAAACCATTTACTGGCGCCTTTTTGGGGGCGTCCGTTTTCGATCGGCTTCACCGTTCCGTGTTGGGTCGTCCGTTCAGTGACCAACACTCTTCTCGCTTATGTCCAATCTTTCTGCAATAGGTGCACTCGATCGTATTTACCCCGCCGGGCTTGTCCGCTCTCGGCAGCGCGAATTTATTTGCTTGTCGGCTCGTACGGCAGTCTTGCCCGTAATGGCCTGTTTTTCCACATTTGTGGCATTCAATTCCAACGTTTCGAGCTTGTCGAGATTGCTCCTGACCGTCTTCGTTTCGGTCGGTATCATAAGTCGAGCGCTGAGGAGGACCTTTCAATTTCTCCTCTGACGTGGCGCCCAAAATTGCTGCTGTTAGATTAGCGTAATTTCGTGATCGCACGATAGTTTGAATGTCATCTCGGAGTCCTAGCTGGAAATTTTCTAGCGCTAGCTCCTGCATTGTATCTAATATCGCTTTTCTTTGTTCTGAAGAACGCTCACGGCCTTCGATCATTGATTGATATAGTTCCATTGATAGTTTATCTACACGGAGTCCGTACTCTCTCGCGCTTTCGCCTGGCTTTTGCCGGAGCATATTAAATTCTTTCTGAATGTGCGTGGTGCTTCGTTTTGCTAAGTAGCACATTTTTATTTCCTGCTTCAGTTGAGCGAAGGAATGTATGTCTCGCGTTTGGAAATCGTACATGGCCTTGCCTGTCAATTTCGTGCAAAGTATAGCCTTTAATAAGGATCTTTCTTCTGCGGGATTAATTTCATTTATCGCATAGGTACTGGCGTTTAGGAATTTTTGCACCTGACTGCGCGACGTACCGTCGATTTCCGGAATCATATCGCGGGCTTCTTTTAGTTTAATATACGTATTTATGGGATCGTGTTGGTTTCTTACGTCTCCCAACGTTCGTCCGTAAGTTATGTCGAGCGGGCCTTGGCTGCGTCCGCGGCGACCTATGTCGTCGGGGCGATCGTGATTTGCGCCTTCTATCCGGCTCATGCGATCCTGCATGTCGCGCATGACGCAAAAGATTTCGACGGAGCGCTCAAACTCTGCGGCCTCCGCACGGTTCAAACGATCTTGCATGTCGCGCATCATATTCAACATGTCGGTAAGCACGGCGCCCTGTGCTCCTGGACTTGCTCGCACCGGCTCATGGGCTCGGTTTTGGTCGATGTCGTCCGGTCGCTCGTTGGCCGGGGGCCTGAGTCGCTCTATTTCCGCATGAAGTTGTGCGTGCGTTATCTCTTCGCGGGGCGTGAGGGCCGGGGGAGCTCGTTGCTGGCTCATTGTGTCCTCGTCGGGCCCTTCGTTTTGCGAATTGAGACTACTGCTGTAGTCGGTGTCGCTGTCCCAGTCACTGTATGAATCTTCGTTTGCTTGTGTCGGGGTCAGTCTGCCGTCACCGTTATTATTTTCGCGCATTAAACTTGCGTCTAAAAATTCAAATTCGCGTTCTATGACGACGTTGGGGTGTAACTCGAGCACCGGTGAATCGTCGTCTGATAGTTGCGCGTCTAGATTCCGTCGCACGCGGTCTAATGTTACATGTACGGGGCTTCGCGGACTCTCTGCAATTGCGCGCAACGCTGGCTCGCTATGTAAAAATGACGCGTTTGGCACGGGGCGGAACGGTGTGATTTCGCCGTCTGACATTTATCGGCTCTTACACCTTTTATATCCTGTAATCGCGAATGTTTTTTCGGCGCTCGGTGTCGCGGTTGTGTTGCCTGTAATCGCGAAATGCTTTTCGGCGCTCGCTATCGCGGGGGACGCTCGCATAGGTCGGGGCCGTCTCCGGTGTCACTGATAACACTCGGCGGCTGCTACCGTGGCTTCTCTCGCTCTAGATCTGGCTGGCTGTTCCTCTCCGGGATGCTCTACTGCCTTTCGATGATCCGCTCTTTTTGCAGGCGTAAGTCTGGCAGGATGTCCTCTCTCTCCGTTAGCGGATCCCACCGCTGCCACCAATTTGTTGTGCCGTTATCTCGAATTGGAGGGTTTTGGCACAGAGTTCTTTGGATCCGCCGGGAGGAAGGAACAATCACTTAACAGCTGCGTGGTTTCGATAGCGATTTAATAACACTTTTATTTCTCAACATAATTATCTTCTTTATTACACTGCCCTGACTTGCGGGCGTTCACTATTACATTCAGTTACGTCGGTCGTGCGCGATACGTCTTACGTTCTAGACTGCCCGCCGCTTCTCCGAAGGGCGGGCCTTTTATTGTTCGGCGATATTTCCGCGTTGCCGACTCAGCTGTCAGCGCTTTTGCATTTGGATTCGGGTCAGTGTGGCAATCGGGTGAAGCCCGGAATGCCACCTCAGATGCATTTAGCAATACTGCCCTGCGCTGGCAATCAGGTGATTCCCGGAATGCCACCGCAGGTGTTTTTGGCAATACGTGCGCTGACAGCATGGTGTCGTAATTAGGTCACGGCGACTTCCGACTCACAACAACGACCATACGTAAAGTATATGAATGAAAATTGTATGGAAATGTGTTTAGTTCCTTTATCACGAATTTCTGTCATATTGAATGTTAATGATAGAATGGGGTACCAAATTATAAGAGAACAGTTCCCAATTACGCCTGCTGAAACTTTAACAATTCATAAAAGCCAAGGCCAAACTTATGAGAAAGTATGCATTGATCTAAGAAATAATTATCGTATGACGAGATCAATGTTGTACGTAGCACTAAGTAGAGTAACTAAAATATCAAATTAATACATTTTGGGTCGTTTTATACCTCCAAAACCCGTGGGTTGAGCTACCTAGCGGGCGCGTCTCCGGGTGGCGAATAGGAGGACGCCCGGAGGGGATGTTCGGCCCGGGCCTAAACCCCCGCGTGCCGCGCGGACCGTCCGGGTAGTGGCGGTTATAACCTGTTCCGATGGGCGTAAAACCCCATCTGGGAAGGAAAGGCCGCCGCCGTGGACCAACTCTCCAAGCTAAGCTGGAAGCTATCGTGGCGAGGGCTGCGTGGCACTGGGAGAGCAGTGTCTTGAACGATGCCTCTGGGGAACCAGGCGAAACCCCAGAGTATTTAGCCTTACCCATGCATGCGGGGCTCTGCATGGGCTGACCATCTTTTTCCCTAGCTACTCGTGGGAACAAATGGATGGAACTACAAAAATTTTAAACGAAACCCCGATGGAGGTCTCTAGTGAGACCTCCATCGGGGAAGAAGATGTGGTGGCAGGTGCGGAACGGGCCCTAACGGGCTTGGAAAGCACTGGCCCTACATCTAAAGAGACTGCGAACACTGCGGGTTCTCTCAGGAGGAACCGCAGTGGCACAATGAAAAGGAAAGCTAAGAGGGAAAGGGAGAAAGCCCAGGCTAATCTCCCTTCAACCTCTGAACCTTCTGCAGCTTTCCCCAAGACGCCGAGTGGGGGGCCTCGGGCACTCCGGTAACAAGCGCCGGATGGGCTCCAATGAGACCCCTCCATCGGCGGAAGGAGCAAAGAAGAAGCAAAGGGTTCAGAAAACTGGGACCTATGCTGGCGTCGCCGACCCCCTGACGAGGGTGATTGTGGCGGAGGGCTACCCCGAGGCAGTGCTGACTGCGGAGCGGTTGGCACTGCTGAAGGGTGCGGTCTCCAAGGAGATCGATGGGATCCGGGAGGGTCCTGTGCCCAGATTTCACGGCACCTATCTGAAGACGGGCGCAGCGATTGTGAGATGCGCGGACGCGGTGACGCTGAAATGGTTGGAAGACCGGATCGGTGTCATCGTGCCGTGGGAAGGCGCCAAGCTCAGGGTGGTGGGCCCGGAGGTGCTGCAAAAGCAGTATAGGGCTGTGGTTTGGGTCCCGGGACCTCCCGAGGACTCGGCCGCGACCCTTGCGCGGCTCGAGCGGCAAAACTTGGGGCTCTGCACGGCGGGCTGGCGAATATTTGCCGAGAACGTAGGGGCTACCGGCGACGGTAGGAACCTGATACTCGGTCTCCCGGAATCCAGTGTCCTTAAGCTGAGGACGCTGGAGTTTAAACCTTACCTTGGGATGGACCAGGTCACCTTTAAGGTAAGTGGGATGTCCCAAGAGGGAGGGGCAACGGGTAAGGAGAGGCCCAACCCAAAGGTCGGATCTAAATAAATGGGTCCGACCGGGGTGGTCTTCACCCAAATCAACTTGCACCACAGCAAAGGAGCCCTCGGCTGTTCTTGCCAGGCGCCAAGCTGGAATGCACACAGCCATTTCACTGATACAAGAACCTTGGCTGGGTCGAGGTTGTGTCAGAGGCTTGGCGGGATGCGGGAGGCTATTTAAGGCCCCGTCAGAGCAGCGACCCAGAGCGTGTGTGGCGCTCAAGGGCGTTGAGGCCCGACTAATACCTGATTTCTGTTCTAGAGATACAGTAGCGGTCGAGACAGAAGTCATCGATGAGCTTGGTTTCAAGAAGAAACTGATAGTGTGCTCGGCCTACTTCCCTCACGAGGATGGAGGCCCACTGCCACCCGAGCCGGTGACTCGCCTGGTGGAATACTGCCAAGGAAATCAACTTCCCCTGATCTTGGGATGTGATGCGAATGCGCATCACACGATCTGGGGAAGTACAGACACCAACGAGAGAGGTAGGAAGCTGTTGGAATTTCTAGTGGCTACGGACTTAGAAATTCTCAACAAGGGAAACGAGCCCACCTTCTGCACGACAGTGAGGAGGGAAGTGCTCGATCTTACTATTTGCTCTAGGCAAATGGTTCGGGAGGTGGCTGACTGGAGGGTCTCGAATGAGCCTTCTTTATCAGACCACAGACAAATCACCTTTAGGCTGGCTAAAGCCAGATCTGAAGAAAGGAAAATGAGGGACCCAAAAAAACTGATTGGGCTTCTTATCGAGAGGACCTGTCAGCCAGTCTCAAGGATTTTCCCAAGAGGCATGGGACCCCACACGAGATAGAGCTCTGCGTAGACCATCTGCAAAGGGCTCTGATAGACAGCTTTGAAAAAAACTGTCCGGAGAGGACAGTTAAAAACACCAGGGGCACCTCTTGGTGGAGTCCAAAGCTGCGGGATCTCAGGGGCGCGGCCCGTCGTGCGTGGAATAAAGCCAGGAACACGGGCCGCCAGTCCGACTGGGACCTTCATAGAAGGGCTCAGAAGGACTACAGGGATTCCGTAGTGAGGGCGAAAAGAGAAAGCTGGGAGAGATTCTGCGAGTCAGTGGAGGGCATGCCCGAAACCGCCAGACTATGCAAAGTTTTGGCCAGGGACTCAGACGCAGTCCTGGAAACCATCAGTCTCGCTGACGGGACGATGGTGACTGGAGAACGGTGTCTGACACACCTGTTAGAAACAAGCTTTTCAGGCTTTCGAAAGGAGGACTATGCATGGCATGAGACTCCGGCGCCGCGGAGAGCACAGGGAAGCGATTGGGCACTTGCGGCCGAAATTGTCAGACCCGATAGGATCAGATGGGCTGTAAAGGCCTTCAAGCCCTTTAAGTCAGCAGGACCGGACCGGATCTTTCCGGCTCTTCTACAAGAGGGGCTGGAGCAGATCATTGGGCCTCTTACGCGGACTCTAAGGGCTTGTCTGGCGCTGAGCTACACGCCCAGCGCTTGGAAACTGGCAAAGGTGGTGTTCATCCCAAAAGCGGGTAGGACAGGTTACACCTCTGCCAAAGACTTTAGACCGATCAGCCTGACGTCTTTTCTTCTTAAGACGCTAGAAAGGCTGGTCGATGTTTATGTGCGAGACGTGGTTCTGTTGCGGCATCCGCTGCACATGAACCAGCATGCGTATCGCACAGGTTATTCCACCGAGACCGCCCTCCATTCTGTCGTATCGTTTATCGAAAAACAGTTGGAGGAGCAGGGCTTCGTGGTAGGCACCTTCTTAGATATAGAGGGTGCATTCAACAACACTCCGCATGCAGTAGTGTGCGAGGAGGCCGCACGGAGGGGCGTCCCGAGGATGATCGTTGAGTGGATCAGAGGAATGCTTGGACGGCGAGTAACGACCTCATCAGGATCGGTGAGAGTCAGTGGATGGGTAGAGAGAGGCTGCCCACAAGG
>JASTWP010003952.1:0-14218 GCA_030770255.1 Temnothorax ravouxi | reverse complement strand
TTTCGATGTTCTTATTTTTGTATCGTGTGGATTAATATAATTAAATTTTTTTCATTATTTTTTCCGACTTTTGCAACTTAATTATAAGTCGTTGATTGTAACGGTGACAAGGAAAAGTCGAATTTATTAGACTGTTAATAGATAAGTAAATGTGCTATTTGAATTAGCTAACTGAATCAATGTTTAATTATAACTGTCGCAAATATTTGTATTTTTGTGCATTAGAAAGATATTTCTTTTAAAAATTAAAATTTATCTTTTACGTAGCATGTTTCTCATTTGTATTATTCTTGAGTTAATTACTGAATTATATTCAATATTCTGAAATTTAGAATAAGTAGTTTATTCTTATTGTCTGATTTTTTTTTATTTAGGCTTATGGTTAGCGCCGGTGTTGTACATCTCATTAGTATAGCATTAGTCGGCTGGGGCTCAGGCAGAGAAAAGGATGATTGTCTGAAAGGTCAATACCTGCACTTGAAGAGAAAACAGCCGCAGCGATAATGTTATACTAAACATTATAATAGTGTTAAAATCGATGCAAGACTACGATTGAATTACGCTAACGTGCGTAATATCAAATTGATAATGTCTATATCAAGATTGAACGAAAATTATAGCTGATTGCGAGATTAATAAATAGCAATAGTATTTTCGTTCATAGATTTGTGCTTCGCACAATTCCTAGATATCTGCCAGGCGTTTGTAATTATTTGTCTAGATACAGTCCAGTTTTGCAACAGATATTGTGCAATTTGATATCGATCGAATTGAAACGCAAATATAAACGTAGTAAGTATGTTTGAAGTGAAACGCGTTAATAAAAGACAATATTTCTCGTATGTGACGAATTAAGAGTTGGGATATGTATCACCCATGTGTGGCATGTAATGTACATTTTGTCATTTATGCATCGATATTTTGTTGGTTCATAATAATATTCGTGATTTCAAAGCGACACTAATCGATTTACGAAATTTACGGAAAAAGAGCATTTTATGTGTAACAATTGATTATTTATGATTGAAAGTTATGCGCTATAATTATAACTGTCGCAAATATTTGTATTTTTGTGTTAAGAGTTGGGATATGTATCACCCGTGTGTGGCATGTAATGTACATTTTGTCATGTTTTATGCATCGATATTATGTTAGTTCATAATAATATTCGTGATTTCAAAGCGACACTAATCGATTTACGAAATTTACGGAAAACGAGCATTTTATGTGTAACAATCGATTTATTTATGATTGAAAGTTATGCGCTATTTGCTTTACATAGCATAAAAAGACGAGATTGAAAATGGAAAAACGCTTTATTATAGCTTAATCTATACATTAGTTTTTTTATCAATATCTAAATTTTTTCTTAAAAAAAAGGTAATTTTGTACAGATCTAAATTTCGCTAATGTATATCGCTAGTGTAAAATGTATATCTCAGATCCATTAATTATATTCGCTAAATGTAAGTTTTATTGTTAATGTATATCGCTAATGTAAAAGGTATCTCGGATCTATTCCTTTCTAAAAAAAGGCATGTTAATTGATTAAATATAAAATATATGTATTTAAAGTGTTTATGAAAAATCCAATTTAATTGAGCATCATACTCCGACTGTATCCTCTCTATCTCCGTTTCGGATAACATCTCCCGCATAATTCGCGTTTTATCTAAAAAAATAATATTTAGGTAAAAGTAAATTATCCATTATCATCCATTACTTAAAATTTAGTAATTCGTTAGATTAGAGGGGATCCTATTACGTATATCTTTTCACGAGGTAAAAATGCGAAAAGTGAGAGAATTTACCAGAGTATCTACGATTTCATTGGTCGAAATCTAGTAAATCTATTCACTTTTCGCATTTTCACTTCATAAAAAGATACGTAATAGGCCCCCTGGGGGTCGATTACGGTTTTTGAAACGAGGTGAAAATTACAAAAGTGAACTGATTTACTAGATTTTTTTTTAATAACTGGCAATCGGCAATCAGAAATTAAGCGGGGAACACACACGTCTGCATCACGCATAATACGTAAGCATAAGAAAACTGATTGGTCCATACACACGTGCATAAAAAAATAGACTAATCAATTTTCTTATGCTTACGCATTATGCGTTGTGCAGAAGTGTGTGCTCCCCGCTTTACACTTTTCAACTAGCAGTTGCCATCGTTTGCGACGTATTGTAGAACCTGCTTTAGTTTTTCACTGGATCTAACAAATTGCCATAACTATAAAGCTATATCCACACAAACTTGCATAAGCCCATAAACATAAGCATAAGACAATTGATTGGTCCGTATGCATGTGCATAAGGAAATAGACCATCCGTTTCTTTAAGGTCTATCCAGACAAACTTGCATAGGTGCATAACCATATGCATAAAATAAAGAAACGGATTGGTCTCTACTTCCTTATATGTACACATGCATATGGACCAATCAAATCTCTTATGTTTATGTTTATGCGCTCTGCAAGTTTGTCTGGATTGACCTTTATGCATATGGTTATGCACCTATTGCCCGTTCTAAACTGGAGGATGATCCTACTTTTGGCTCATCTTCCTTCTATAGTGTACGTGACATAAACTATAGATTTTTACCCGTCTACACTACTACTCGAATGAGCCGAGAGTAGGATCATCCTCCAGTCTAGAACGGGCATATGCAAGTTTGTCTGGATAGACCTTAAACGTATAAAACGTAAACATAAGCTGAAGAACCAATCAGTATATTGCTTTAACTTTATGTATTCTACAAGACGATAGAAATAATGATACCGAGTTGGCCGTTATCAGAAGTAATAAATACGATTTCAACTGGTTCTTGGTTACTTCTACTTACGGCTCATTTCTAACGTCTTCTAGAATACCTAAAGTAAAAGCAATAACAATATATTGCGATTGGTTCTTCAGTTTATTGGTTATTATGGCAATTCATGTGCGAACGCCTTTAGGTTGGTATTCATAGTCGGATCTTATTTTAAGACCGTCTTAAGTAATGTCTTAAGATGCTAATACGGCTTTGTGATTGGTTAATGACATCTTAAGATTGTATTTAAGACGGTCGTAAATATAAGATTTGACTATGAATACCAGCTTTAAATCCAGTGAAGAACTAAAGGCAAGAACCAATCATGTTACAGAATCACTGAGCGCTTACTGGTCTCTTTTGTACCTCCGTGAAGTTGGCCGGACAACTTCAACGTATCGAACTTTAAATAATTGGAATCGATTGGTGGTCGTTTGGTGGTCTTTGGTAGTCTAGTCCGATCGTTTGGTGGTTAGCCGTTTTCCTGTAAAACCAAAATGAAATTTGCGGTGTGAAGTTAGCCGGACAATTTTTTTTTTTCAACCAATTTAACTTTTTTATAGCTCATTCGACGCGGAATCGTTTGGTGGTCACGAATATCACCAGTAAAACGTTTGGTGGTCAACCGTTTTCCCAGAAACTAAAAAAAACCGTATGCGCATAATGCCGGACATATCACCTCTGTGCCATTAATCAGAAAAGTTGTATCTGTCACCCAAATTAACTTTGATAGGGCTCATTCGACGCGGAATCGTTTGGTGGTCACGAATATCGTCATTAAAACGTTTGGTGGTCAACCGTTTTCCCAGAAAATAGGAAAAACCGTACGCTCACGCCATTGGTCGTATGACTCTGTGCCATTAATCAGAAAAGTTGTATCTGTCACCCAAATTAACTTTGATAGGGCTCATTCGACGCGGAATCGTTTGGTGGTCACGAATATCGTCATTAAAACGTTTGGTGGTCAACCGTTTTCCTAGGAAATAGGAAAAACCGTACGCTCACGCCATTGGTCGTATGACTCTGTGCTATTAATTAGAAAAATTGTATTTGTCACGCAAATTGACCTTCATATGGTTCGTTTGACGCGGAATCGTTTGGTGGTCACGAATATCGTCATTAAAACGTTTGGTGGTCAACCGTTTTCCCAGAAAATAGGAAAAACCGTACTCTCACGCCATTGGCCTACGACTCCGTGCCGGTAGCTAGGTAATTTGATAAATAAAGATTATTTATCAATCAAATTGACTTTTATACGGCTCGTTGGACGCGGAATCGTTTGGTGGTCACGAATATCGCCATTAAAACGTTTGGTGGTCAACAGTTTTCCTAAAAAATAAATAAAACCGTACTCTCACCCCATTGGTCGTACGACTCCGTGACGGTAGCTCGGTAATTTGATGAATAAAGATTATTTATCAATCAAATTGACTTTTATACGGCTCGTTGGACGCGGAATCGTTTGGTGGTCACGAATATTGTCATTAAAACGTTTGGTGGTCAACCGTTTTCCCAGAAAATAGGAAAAACCGTACGCTCACGCCATTGGTCGTATGACTCTGTGCTATTAATTAGAAAAATTGTATTTGTCACGCAAATTGACCTTCATATGGTTCGTTTGACGCGGAATCGTTTGGTGGTCACGAATATCGTCATTAAAACGTTTGGTGGTCAACCGTTTTCCCAGAAAATAGGAAAAACCGTACGCTCACGCCATTGGTCGTATGACTCTGTGCTATTAATTAAAAAAATTGTATTTGTCACGCAAATTGACTTTCATACGGCTCGTTTGACGCGGAATCGTTTGGTGGTCACGAATATCGCCATTAAAACGTTTGGTGGTCAACCGTTTTCCTAAGAAATAGATAAAACCGTACTCTCACTCCATTGGTCGTACGACTCCGTGACGGTAGCTCGGTAATTTGATGAATAAAGATTATTTATCAATCAAATTGACTTTTATACGGCTCGTTGGACGCGGAATCGTTTGGTGGTCACGAATATCGTCATTAAAACGTTTGGTGGTCAACCGTTTTCCCAGAAAATAGGAAAAACCGTACGCTCACGCCATTGGTCGTATGACTCTGTGCTATTAATTAGAAAAATTGTATTTGTCACGCAAATTGACTTTCATACGGCTCATTCGACGCGAAATCGTTTGGTGGTCACGAATATCGTCATTAAAACGTTTGGTGGTCAACCGTTTTCCCAGAAAATAGGAAAAACCGTACGCTCACGCCATTGGTCGTATGACTCTGTGCTATTAATTAAAAAAATTGTATTTGTCACGCAAATTGACTTTCATACGGCTCGTTTGACGCGGAATCGTTTGGTGGTCACGAATATCGCCATTAAAACGTTTGGTGGTCAACCGTTTTCCTAAGAAATAGATAAAACCGTATTCTCACTCCATTGGTAGTACGACTCCGTGACGGTAGCTCGGTAATTTGATGAATAAAGATTATTTATCAATCAAATTGACTTTTATACGGCTCGTTGGACGCGGAATCGTTTGGTGGTCACGAATATCGTCATTAAAACGTTTGGTGGTCAACCGTTTTCCCAGAAAATAGGAAAAACCGTACGCTCACGCCATTGGTCGTATGACTCTGTGCTATTAATTAGAAAAATTGTATTTGTCACGCAAATTGACTTTCATACGGCTCATTCGACGCGAAATCGTTTGGTGGTCACGAATATCGTCATTAAAACGTTTGGTAGTCCAACCGTTTTCCCAGAAAATAGGAAAAACCGTACTCTTACGCCATTGGTCGTACGACTCCGTGACGGTAGTTCGGTAATTTGATGAATAAAGATTATTTATCAATCAAATTGACTTTTATACGGCTCGTTGGACGCGGAATCGTTTGGTGGTCACGAATATCGTCATTAAAACGTTTGGTGGTCAACCGTTTTCCCAGAAAATAGGAAAAACCGTACGCTTACGCCATTGGTCGTATGACTCTGTGCTATTAATTAGAAAAATGTATTTGTCACGCAAATTGACTTTTATACGGCTCATTCGACGCGGAATCGTTTGGTGGTCACGAATATTGTCATTAAAACGTTTGGTGGTCAACCGTTTTCCCAGAAAATAGGAAAAACCGTACGCTCACGCCATTGGTCGTATGACTCTGTGCTATTAATTAAAAAAATTGTATTTGTCACGCAAATTGACTTTCATACGGCTCGTTTGACGCGGAATCGTTTGGTGGTCACGAATATCGCCATTAAAACGTTTGGTGGTCAACCGTTTTCCTAAGAAATAGATAAAACCGTACTTCTCACTCCATTGGTAGTACGACTCCGTGACGGTAGCTCGGTAATTTGATGAATAAAGATTATTTATCAATCAAATTGACTTTTATACGGCTCGTTGGACGCGGAATCGTTTGGTGGTCACGAATATCGTCATTAAAACGTTTGGTGGTCAACCGTTTTCCCAGAAAATAGGAAAAACCGTACGCTCACGCCATTGGTCGTATGACTCTGTGCTATTAATTAGAAAAATTGTATTTGTCACGCAAATTGACTTTCATACGGCTCATTCGACGCGAAATCGTTTGGTGGTCACGAATATCGTCATTAAAACGTTTGGTAGCCAACCGTTTTCCCAGAAAATAGGAAAAACCGTACTCTTACGCCATTGGTCGTACGACTCCGTGACGGTAGTTCGGTAATTTGATGAATAAAGATTATTTATCAATCAAATTGACTTTTATACGGCTCGTTGGACGCGGAATCGTTTGGTGGTCACGAATATCGTCATTAAAACGTTTGGTGGTCAACCGTTTTCCCAGAAAATAGGAAAAACCGTACGCTTACGCCATTGGTCGTATGACTCTGTGCTATTAATTAGAAAAATGTATTTGTCACGCAAATTGACTTTCATACGGCTCATTCGACGCGGAATCGTTTGGTGGTCACGAATATTGTCATTAAAACGTTTGGTGGTCAACCGTTTTCCCAGAAAATAGGAAAAACCGTACTTTCACGCCATTGGTCGTACGACTCGTTGGATTTGATTGTTAAATAATCTTTATTCATCAAATTACCGAGCTACCGTCACGGAGTCGTACGACCAATGGGGTGAGAGTACGGTTTTATCTATTTCTTAGGAAAACGGTTGACCACCAAACGTTTTAATGGCGATATTCGTGACCACCAAACGATTCCGCGTCAAACGAGCCGTATGAAAGTCAATTTGCGTGACAAATACAACTTTTCTGATTAATGGCACAGAGTCATACGACCAATGGCGTGAGCGTACGGTTTTTCCTATTTCCTGGGAAAACGGTCGACCACCAAACGTTTTAATGACGACATTCGTGACCACCAAACGATTCCGCGTCAAACGAACCATATGAAAGTCAATTTGCGTGACAAATACAATTTTTCTAATTAATAGCACAGAGTCATACGACCAATGGCGTGAGCGTACGGTTTTTCCTATTTCCTGGGAAAACGGTCGACCACCAAACGTTTTAATGACGACATTTGTGACCACCAAACGATTCCGCGTCAAACGAGCCATATGAAAGTCAATTTGCGTGACAAATACAATTTTTCTAATTAATAGCACAGAGTCATACGACCAATGGCGTGAGCGTACGGTTTTTCCTATTTTCTGGGAAAACGGTTGACCACCAAACGTTTTAATGACGATATTCGTGACCACCAAACGATTCCGCGTCCAACGAGCCGTATAAAAGTCAATTTGATTGATAAATAATCTTTATTCATCAAATTACCGAGCTACCGTCACGGAGTTGTACGACCAATGGCGTAAGAGTACGGTTTTTCCTATTTTCTGGGAAAACGGTTGACTACCAAACGTTTTAATGACGATATTCGTGACCACCAAACGATTCCGCGTCGAATGGCCGTATGAAAGTCAATTTGCGTGACAAATACAATTTTTCTAATTAATAGCACAGAGTCATACGACCAATGGCGTGAGCGTACGGTTTTTCCTATTTTCTGGGAAAACGGTTGACCACCAAACGTTTTAATGACGATATTCGTGACCACCAAACGATTCCGCGTCCAACGAGCCGTATAAAAGTCAATTTGATTGATAAATAATCTTTATTTATCAAATTACCGAGCTACCGTCACGGAGTCGTACGACCAATAGCGTGAGCGTACGGTTTTTCCTATTTTCTGGGAAAACGGTTGACCACCAAACGTTTTAATGACGATATTCGTGACCACCAAACGATTCCGCATCCAACGAGCCGTATAAAAGTCAATTTGATTGATAAATAATCTTTATTCATCAAATTACCGAGCTACCGTCACGGAGTCGTACGACCAATGGCGTAAGAGTACGGTTTATCCTATTTTCTGGGAAAACGGTTGACTACCAAACGTTTTAATAACGATATTCGTGACCACCAAACGATTCCGCGTCGAATGAGCCCTATCAAAGTTAATTTGGGTGACAAATACAACTTTTCTGATTAATGGCACAGAGGTGATATGTCCGGCATTATGCGCATACGGTTTTTTTTAGTTTCTGGGAAAACGGTTGACCACCAAACGTTTTACTGGTGATATTCGTGACCACCAAACGATTCCGCGTCGAATGAGCTATAAAAAAGTTAAATTGGTTGAAAAAGAAAATTGTCCGGCTAACTTCACACCGCAAATTTCATTTTGGTTTTACAGGAAAACGGCTAACCACCAAACGATTGGACTAGACTACCAAAGACCACCAAACGACCACCAATCGATTCCAATTATTTAAAGTTCGATACGTTGAAGTTGTCCGGCCAACTTCACGGAGGTAATATCGACCATAAGAAATTTATAATTCGCATCAACCATTGCTAGCAATACGATAGAAAAATAGTCTTTATAATTAAAAAAATAACGATCCACTTCTTCCGGGGCATAATATACGAATATGTTTTTCATCTATTGCTGAGATGATAGGGAAATTACACTTTTCAAAAAATCCTTTAGATATCAATTGAAGATCACTTTTTGAAGGCGTTGGCAAAAAAATAGGTGGTAGTTTTTTACCACATAGTTGAAGTACTTTTTTGACAATTCTACTAACGTACCCTGGTGAGCACTGGTGAGACCCGAAAAGCAAAAGACAATGAAGTCAATGATTCTCCAGTTGCTAAGAATCTGAAATTTAGAAATAATTTAGTTATTTTGTGATTAATTTATTACAGTTGAAAAATGTAAAAAATGATGGAAAAATATACGTGATACGTATATTAGACGCAAAAAAGCAGGTAAAAAACTACAGGGTCAGCTAGAAATAAAAGTTTCTCGAAGTGGTATCTCGAAGATGCCGGTTCATTTTTAATGATAGTAAATAATGAACGAAAGTGAGTACTATATAAATGTAATGTTTTAATTATTTAAAATAATTAATTAATTAATTATTTAAATTCTAATAGTTAATTTTGAAATCTCGTGAAATATTTTTGGCTGTAGTTCCGAAAAGCCCATACCTTCAATCGTTCTGAAATTATGTATACTATTATATTTTGATATGCTAATTAAGAATATGTCAATGAAAATTGGCGCAAAGGTCATTTTCTAGATAAAAATTAAAAAAATTATTGTTTGCATATTTTTTAATTATCTAAATAAATATACATTTTAGAACAAAAAGTTTCAAATAAAAATTGTACATCTCTTAAAAACGCAACTTTTATATTCTATACGTTATTACTGTAAAAGCAGTACTTAACGAGAAAAATATAATGTAAGAAAAAACGAGTGCGGTAGCCCCTCCCTCACTTACGTGTGTACTGTTTATGCACACACAATTGAAGTATTATTTAAAAATTCATATTAACTTTTTACGCATGAAAAGTTTGCGCATACACTTTTCACGCGAACCTAGGTTCACCCCCACCGCCCCCCTGCTTTCGGGGGAAGTGCGGTAGCTCCTCCCTCACTTACGTGTGTACTGTTTATGCACACACAATTGAAGTATTATTTAAAAATTTATATTAACTTTCTACGCATGAAAAGTTCACGCACACACTTTTCACGCGAACCTAGGTTCACCCCCACCGCCCCCTGCTTTCGGGGGAAGTGCGGTAGCCCCTCCCTCACTTACGTGTGTACTGTTTATGCACACACAATTGAAGTATTATTTAAAAATTTATATTAACTTTCCACGCATGAAAAGTTCACGCATACACTTTTCACGCGAACCTAGGTTCACCCCCACCTTCCCCCTGCTTTCGGGGGAAGTGCAGTAGCCTCTCCCTCACTTACGTGTGTACTGTGTTTTTAAGAAACGTACAATTTTTATTTGAAACTTTTTGTTCTAAAATGTATATTTATTTAGATAATTAAAAAATAGGCAAAAAAAATTTTTTTTTAATTTTTACCTAGAAAATGACCTTTGCGCCAATTTTCATTGACATATTCATAATTAGCATATCAAAATATAATAGTATACAAAATTTCAGAACGATCGGAGGTATGGGCTTTTCGGAACTTTATCCATCCACGGGCCCGAAAAAGTGCCTTTTGTTCTATATATTGTTATAACAATGTATGCAAGTCTTTGCTTTCTTGTCGCTGGGCCAGGCATATTTGTTTCATCGATGTCCACTTTCGGAATTGTTGGTAGTACCTTCGTTGAAGTCAAGCGGGGGAAATTCGAAGTCGTCGCAGTCGTCGTCTTCGAGTACTTGCTGCAACTGTACAATGTTTATGCATGATTTCCCGCTGCAATGTTCGCATATTACCGAATATTTAACCCTAGCTTTGCGACAACCACAGGCTGTTCCACATTTTCTTTTGCATTTGCACGATATCGATCCCAGTACCGCGGGAGGCGCTAGATACTGGGTGGTCATGATTGGTTCTAGTCCTAGTGGAGTTCGTTGCCAGCCCTTGGAATCGACGGCTAAAGCCGCCGTTCCACAGTCGAGCCCTTCACGCAGCGCCGGCACTTTTACGCACATGGGCGAGCCAACGGCGGATGACGGTGCTGAGGAGCTGACGGGAGGAGCCGACAAATCAACGAGCCTGACGCGAGGAGAGGCTCAAATATTTATGAGCGGGGACACGGAGCGGCGGGAGCTGTTCGAGGAAGTTCCCGAGGCAATCGTCGAGCAAATCGTGCGAGATTGCGGTGAACAGCCCGCCGGAATCGCCGACGAGACGACCGACCAACCGAAAAACGAGCAGAGAGCGGACGAAGTGGTGGCCAATCAGACGGCGCCAGAGGTAGCAGCGGGAGCAGCGTTCCTGTCCCCTGTGAACTAAGTACGTCCCGGTTGCGAGTAATTTTGCGCGAAGCAACACAATAGAATCTACCCAGAGTAGCGTCCGTTAATTGAACTTTTATTTTATTTTAATTTCGTTCGATTGAGATAAAGTCTATTTTAGAAATTTTTATTTTACGCGTGATTGCGCGAAGAAATACCTAAGAGAAGTTCGATTTATATATTTTAAGCGTTAATCGCATGTACTAACCAATAAGAGAGCATGACACATTAAAGATATATCTTACACTACACAATTACCTCAATTACACATCCTACCAATCCCAGACATCCTGGAAAGCGAAAGCACAATTTGGAGTCATATTAAAAGTAGAGTCGATCAGTGAGCCAATCATAGGCCACAGCATTTCAAATGGATTCGGATAAGTTCCGTATTCTAGTGTTATCCTTTATTTTCATAATTATTTGCCATTTCAATTATTTGCATACTTTTATTAGCTTATTCACACGTAGCAAAAGCAGAATCTTACTATTTACCTTAAGTCAAAAAAAGATTTACAAAATGCAGTTGAAAGAATACCTAGTGGTAACCCTAATTATTTTCATTCCCGTCATAATGACGTTTCCTGACATACCAACAGTCACCATGATATTTACACTATACATTTTATACATCTTACTATTAAGCATCGGGATCAATCCGCGATTGGTTCCCGACAAGCAATAAACCATTTACATTAGATGAAGCATGTTATGCATGATTCGTGCCGAGAGCACCAGCGAGGACCAATGACGTCCGTTTGAGCGATTTTTATATTAATTTACTCATTTTCATAGCTTTTGACAGTTTTGACAGAATGTTTAGTCACGAGGACCAATGAGAAGCTACCTGGTCGATTTTATTTAGAATTATGTTATTTTCAGTCAGTTCGACTAGATTAGATATTTTTCAGACTACGAGATCCAATAGGATTCATTCCTGGCAATTTTATATTATTTTACAAATTTTCAGATTAATTCTTGATTTTACAAGGCATTCAGCCAATGAGAGCGCATTCAGCGACTTATTCGAGTAGACGCGACTAAACGACCAATCAGAAGCGAGCACGGCTCCGATAAGCGAGATTCGTATTGTAACGCGCTATTCACACTTTATTGATTATTTTACGTTTTTCCCTGTCGAAACAATTATTATCATTTATTAATTATGTATGCAATACTTACTTTATACTTACCGTTTGGAAACTTCCCGACGACACCAGTCCATTGATTGGGCGAGACGATCCTGAAAAACCCGGTACCTGAAAGAAAAGGAGAATTAATATAATTTGATTCTGGTAGATTTATACTTACCTGGTTCAATTACAGGAACTTCGTAAAGACCATATTCGGTCACTTGGAAACGTCCGAGTGACTTGCCGCGAATCTGCACTTGGTGCATATTGCGATGGCTGGCATTGGTTGCCGCAGTCGAGCGAGAGCCCATGTCCGCCGTCCAATCCCATTTCAGTATCTCGATACGATGAGAGCTGAACCAATGAAAACGGCTCAGCGCGCGGGAAGCGAGAAGCCGAGCACAGAGGGATCGTGTCGCTGAGTCAATGAGCGATACGATTGGTTCAGAATAGGCTGGCGCGCGCGACACACCGTTCACGCTTAAATGAGGCGATTTACGCCTGCGCGAGCATCAAAATGGGAGGACGGAGAGCGTTTCTCCTGGACCATGGTGGAAGTAATAAGGTGTGCTTATGCGCACGTTTCTTGCAATATCCAATCACAGAACGTGACAGAAGTCCGCCATGTTTTTTTAATTTTGATAAGAGATTCAAATTGTGTAATTATTTAGAATATGTTTAAATTTTGTTATGGTTATGGTCGACGTAGAAGAAGTATCTTAAAAACAAATTTTCACATTTGGACTTTGCGTCGCAATATCTCCGCTCATAGGGCACGTAGCGGAAAATTATATAGAAGATACCCCCCTTATTTTGACCCCAACTATCGATCAAGCCTACTTAGAACTTGATCCGTTCACTCGTTATCGAGATCTCAACATCTCGAGTATTCGCAACCCGTCGTTTCGCGTAAAAGTCACGGTCGGTCTCGCTCCGCGTGTACTTGGCGCGAGACACTACCGTGTCTCTTGATATTTAAATCAATTTCTTATTTGAATATTAGAATTTTTGTTTTTACATATCTTTACTTTTTGTCAGTAGGTAAGCTAAGAGAGTTCTACTCCGGGGATCTGAGGGGGGTGAGGGGCGGGGGGAACCGCGGGCAGGGGAGGGAAGAGACCGCGGGCGGGGAGAAGAAACCGCGGGCGGGGGTGAGGGGGGGAACCGCGGGGAGGGGAAGGGAAAACCGCGTTTTTTGGGCGCCGCAGGGCGAGGGGGGAGCCGCGTTTTTTCGGGCGCCGCGGGACGGAGGGGGAGGTCCGCCTTTTCCGGCGCCGCGAGGTGACCGCGTTTTCGCCGCGCCGCGGAGCGTTCGCGTTTTCGCCGCGGAAGGGGTCCGCGTGCAACGGCCGCGCCGGTCCGCGTGACGTCACACGCTCCCGCTCGCGTTATCTCTCCCTCGCCCCCGTCCCCCGGTCGCGCGCGTCTTTTTGTTCGCGCGCCCCCGTCCCCCCCGTTCGCGCGCCCGACTCCCAGCCCCCGTTCACGTTATCTCTCCCGGCCCCCGGCCCCCGTACGCGCGCCCGGCCCCCGGCCCCGTTCGCGCGACGAGTGCGGCACGCGCATTCTTATCAAGAGTTATAATTCTAAACCGTTGACGGTGGACAAAGGAACGATAGACAGAAGGAAAAATAATTAAAACTTTTTAACCATATTATATGTATTTATTTATCATGTAGCGCATTATACACAATAGTATCAGCAGCATACGCCAACAGTTCACAATCAAAAATCGAATTTTTATCATAAAATTCACGCAAGATTGTAACTGCGTTACATTTATCGGTGCTACAATTTTGACGTAAAATTGTTACAAACTGTTTGAATTTTTCACTTACGCCGTGAACATTTTTATATAGTTGAAAATACACATTCTCGACGCAATGTTCTAGTTCGAACAAGAAGAGTACAGTTGACGGTTTCATGTACAAGCTGGTGCCGCACGACGTCAATTTTACAATATCTGCGTCACGTATTTTAACAAGCTCCAGATCTCAAAACGTTAGCGATGATGGTGCA
>JASTWP010003951.1:0-14238 GCA_030770255.1 Temnothorax ravouxi | reverse complement strand
CAATCTAACATGCAAGTTGACGGTACAGAATCACTGTTTCTTCAATAAACACATCAATTTTACTAATAAGAGTTGATACTATTCTATAAAGTTCAACATTAATGGTCTCTACTATTAGAATATCATGTGATATGTGACAATATCATCATCACTCTATTAAATTTCCGTGTTTATTCAAGAAGCAATAATTTTGTGCTGTCAATGTGTATAATAAAAGATTGGTTAAATGTTTATGTTGCTATTCAGTCCATATATGTATCAGAAAATAGTATATTAATACATATAAATACTCAAAAAGTCTAATAATTCCTATCTGCAATACCATATTTACGAATGTATTTATATGTATAATAAAGCAAACTATGGATTTTTTGGCCCTTTAAATTCACTTTATATGTAATTAGGTACATCACAATTTTGAGTAAGTGTTATTCAGTGTATCAAAATATTTATTAATATAACATTATGTATCGGTGCTTTAAGAGATGCGTTTAGAACACTGATTTTTAATTTCAAGATTATTTGCTATTTACTGGGTTTTAATAAAATATTGTACAATTTTAACGTAATGTTTTGAATTAAGATTGTTAAATATCTATGTTATATTTGAAGAAGCTGAAAAAATATTCTATGCGTCCGTAGTAACTTGTAGGATAAGGTATCAAAATAAAATTCACTTACAATGTCCGAGAGTCCATTAAGCGGGAGTTTATGATTATATCCTTTACTAGAACCTTGTGGAACGTTATATACAGAAGTATCAACATTCATATATCATACATTCTTGTAGCTTTTGGAATTTTTGGGAAAGCAAACCTTTATCTTGAAAGAATTTTTGTAGAATGGCATTTATGTGTTTGATCATAAGATACTGTACATATACGAGTCGAAGTAAAATGTATGTATTAACATGTCGCTATCGAAAAGCAATATTATATATATATTACAACTATAACTATAAGCTTAATTTTACCAATTTTTACTTACCAATTTATATGTATTTGTGAGAATATGCTCATAACATGCACGACACATACATTATTTAAATACCACGACATAGATAATATATTACGCTGCATTCTGTGGATAATTCGTTAAAGATCATTAATAAAGTATACAGGTTTTACCTGCCTAAAAATATAAATGCTTTATACATTTTGCAAACATGTGTAAAGAACTAGAAGCACATTGATCCTTCCATGATAAACGCAGCAATCAAGTTAATCACAGTAGATGATTCCATAACATTTCACAAAATTCAGAAAACGGAGACAATAATAATCAACTCTCGCTTAACGAAATCTTATGGTTTGTAAATGGATTTTTTCTTTGATATCTGAGGATATTCCAGGCCTATGTAATTACTGTAGATGCACAGAATATCTCATCCCCAGCTCCTATAAAGTTGAAGGAAATTGATACTTAATAATCTAAATTAAAAACATTATAAATTAGAATTTTGTACACAAGTAATTTTAATTAGAAATGTCAACAATAGTATGTACTTTTACCAGCTGCCAAACATACCACAATTAAAGGTTAGCAAACAGTAAATAATGTTCAGATTTGAAATTGGAGTCCTCACTGTAAATGCATGACTTTACAGTACTCCTGTACATTACGTAGATACAGAGATACGTCATTTCTGACAGTAAAATAATTATTTATTGCGCAACTGAAAGAAAAGGGAGTTAAATCTCTATTAAATCATTGCTGAAACATTGCTGTAAATCAATAAACTGCAATCTCAGATTATTAATAAGTAACACTAGTGTATCTTATTATGTATAAAGAGGAAGAATTACCTTAAAATTATTAAGATAAACAACTTATCTTTTATTTGACAAAAGTATACTCATTTAACGCCACTTTGTCTGAAAGAGAAAAAATATTTCAAAATTTTATGTACGAGACTGTAAAAGCAATATAATGAAGCACTCTAATGAGAGGACAGCTTGAGGTTAGGAAATATGTCAATCGACTTCATACTTGAAGTATACGATATTAGAGTATAATACGTATCCTTATATTTTTAGCTCTGACTACCGCTTAATGTGCTATCTGTAAATAATTAATATAAATACATAATACGATGACAGATTTTTTTAACTTCGCGTAATGCTACAGTTTTTTAGTTTATTATTGTTTTACAATCTGTAACATATACATAAACTTTCCTATTTTATTTCCAAACGGGACCGTGTCCGATCGGCCCCGTGTGCAATCGTTACCGTGTCCGATCAGCACCGTGTGCAATCGGCACCGTGTCCGATCGGCACCGTGTGCAATCGTTACCGTGTGCAATCGGCACCGTGTGCAATCGGCACCGTGTCCGATCGGCACCGTGTGCAATCGTTACCGTGTGCAATCGGCACCGTGTGCAATCGGCACCGTGTCCGATCGGCACCGTGTGCAATCGGCACCGTGTCCGATCGGCACCGTGTGCAATCGTTACCGTGTGCAATCGGCACCGTGTGCAATCGGCACCGTGTCCGATCGGCACCGTGTGCAATCGTTACCGTGTGCAATCGGCACCGTGTGCAATCGGCACCGTGTCCGATCGGCACCGTGTGCAATCGGCACCGTGTCCGATCGGCACCGTGTGCAATCGTTACCGTGTCCGATCGGCACCGTGTGCAATCGGCACCGTGTCCGATCGGCACCGTGTGCAATCGTTACCGTGTGCAATCGGCACCGTGTGCAATCGGCACCGTGTCCGATCGGCACCGTGTGCAATCGGCACCGTGTCCGATCGGCACCGTGTGCAATCGTTACCGTGTGCAATCGGCACCGTGTGCAATCGGCACCGTGTCCGATCGGCACCGTGTGCAATCGTTACCGTGTCCGATCGGCACCGTGTGCAATCGGCACCGTGTCCGATCGGCACCGTGTGCAATCGTTACCGTGTCCGATCGCCACCGTGTGCAATCGGCACCGTGTCCGATCGCCACCGTGTGCAATCGGCACCGTGTCCGATCGGCACCGTGTGCAATCGTTACCGTGTCCAAATGCAACTAAATGTGTCCGATCGGCACTGTGTCCGATCGGCACCGTGTCCGATCGACACCGTGTCCGATCGACACCGTGTCCGAATCGACACCGTGTCCGATTGGCACCGTGTCCGAATGCAACTAAATGTGTCCAATAGTAACTGTGTCCGATCGGCACCGTGTCCGATCAGCACCGTGTCCGATCGACACCGTGTCCGATCGGCACCGTGTCCGATCGGCACCGTGTCCGATCGGCACCGTGTCCGATCGGCACCGTGTCCGATCGTTACCGTGTCCGATCGTTACCGTGTCCGATCGGGAAATATTGTCGTGTCCGATCTGTAACGTGCGCAATCGGGACTCACTCCATTTCTCACCCGGAGGGATATTTCAACTATTGCGTACCGCTCAACACATTGTTGGGCTTTTGCGAGGATTACAAACGCGTGGTTGTTAACGCTCGTCACGAATTAATTTTGATACGAGCGCGCAGCGATAACAATTGCATTGTGGGAAATCCGGCGACGGAGCCGGAAATTGAATTGTTTAAAGTACAGTGGCGAATGCCTCACGTCACATTAAACGAGATCAATAAGCTATCCATGCTACGGGCGTTGGAAAGCGGGCGATATCTTAGTGTTAGTTTCCGTTCGTGGGATCTGTATGAGTACCCTATGTTGCAGAGCACGACCAAGCATTCGTGGGCCGTTAAAACGGCGACTCACAGCTGGAGAAGCCGCGGTACGTTATCTTTGCGCTGCAGACCGGACGCAAGAATATCATGTCGCAACGATGTTAGCGTATTCGATGACTGTAACTTGACCAACGTGAAACTTTATCTAAACTCTGAATTTTATCCGTACGATGACTTGAATCTGCATTTTGGCAAAAATCGATACGCCGTCCTTTTCGATATGTATGCGCGTTTTCGTAAAACTTATTACGGATACGACTGCTTCGATACGCTTTGCACCGTGGTTACATTCCTGACAAAAGGACCTTTTGTTGTCATTGATTGCTCGCGACAAAACGAATCTGTCAAGAGCGCCACCGTGGATGTGCGAATAGAATTTGACTGTAAAGAGAATGTACCGGCAAATACTACCGCCTATTGTCTCGTCTTACATGATCGCGTAATCGAATACTGTCCGTTGTCGAACGTAGTGCGCAAAATCATGTAAATTGCAATATCAGCGGATATTGCGATATAAGAGGCACTGATGTACCACGATAAGCTACAGATTGCTCCGTCGTTTCGTCATGATCGTACCAACGTTTGTCGATCTGCAGGGATTCACCGTCGGGATGAAATTTGTCGTAAAGGAGGTGGCGGTTCTGAGAAACGGGGCCGTTTTGGCGCATTACATTTTTACATGTCCCATGCCATGGAGTCTCCTCATGAAATCCGACAAGTCAGTGCGCTTCCTGGTTGATTGCAAATCACCATGGACTACGATGGGAGGATGGAAACGTACCGTACAGCATGGCGAAACATCTAATTACATCGGCCGTGCTTGGAGAGGGTGACGAGACGTCGACTCTTGTGTATGTTAAGGGATGTCACGAAACGAGAATGGCTGGTGGATCTACTTGAGAATAAAGCGAGAAAAAATCTAAACATTGAGACTTTGGATGCGGATTATGAAGATATCGAATCTTTAAATAATCTAGATGTTACTAATACTATAAGATGTGAAAAACATGTTAAGAATTGCGCGTTACAAAATGTATTAAAAATATCTAACTGGTGGTCGCGACACCAGAAATATGTATGATTTTTTAAAATAAACTATAGATGTATACACATATAACTGTTTTATTTCCTTTTTCCACATAATATAGATGTTTTAGTTGTTTTTAAAGACGTTTTAGTTGTTTAAAAGATGTTTAATAGCTGTTTTTAAAGGTGTTTTAGCTGTTTGATAGCTGTTTAATAGCTGTTTTTAAAGGTGTTTTAGCTGTTCGATACCTGTTTAATAGCTGTTTAATAGCTGTTTTTAAAGGTGTTTTAGCTGTTTGATAGCAGTTATACAGATCAAATGATCAAAAGTCACGTTATTGTTTTCGCCAACATACGTGTCTCGCGGTGTCTTCGTCGCAGGACACGTGCAAAACTGCACATCGTAGATTTTTCGGAAGGCGCATCCTCGCTTCTCATTTATTTGATAGCGGTTCAGAGTATCCACCCGCGATTGCAAGATGCAACGGTAAGTAGAAGATTATTTTTCATGACAACTAGTTTTTGATAATATAATATGTCGCAGATAAATCACGTACAACCCTCTCTCTTCTTTTTTCGACCCTTATAAATTGAGCTCTGGTTCAGCCTTTGCAGTCAGTTAAACCGACGTGATTCTGAGGTGTGATTAAGCAGCATACTAGTGGAAGAATGGAAGCAAGAATTGAAGATTTCATCGAAGTTATTTATCCTGCTGCAGGAGTAAGTACATATAATTGTATATTTAAAATATTTTTAATATTTTTTAAATATTTAAAATAATTATTCTTTTTTGTTACAGTGGATATGGGTAGACAACATACCCGTAATTGAAATAGAACTAAATAATATAGTGAGGATTCGGATCCATCGCAATCCGGTATGTATGAATATTTACATAGATTTTACATTTTTTTAAATTTTTGTTTATCCTGTTTTTAGCACCATATATACATGCACGAAATAAATATACGAGGATTCATAAATTTGGCGCGCCAGCGTTGGGTGCGCTGGTTTAGGACGATTGACCAGGAAAACAACGCTTATATCTGGGAAAATTCCGGGGACATTGATATTTTTGGATTACGTTGTTTATTCGATATGGAGGACTTTGAAGAAGAAGAAGAACACTGGTAAGTTGCTCGTTTTTCCAATACAAAATATTGAATGAACATTGCTTTATATTAATCATCTTGTTACATTTGTGTTTCAGGTAAAGAAGTTGCCTTGAACTCCCATTATTCTCTTATACTTCCTCAATTAAGGTTGCGCTTTTAAGAAAATATATCAATTTTGTAACTTATCTATAAGCAATATATATTTAGGCGGCAGAAAGCGAGTCAGTGTAAGATGATTTTGTAAAGGGTTGGCGTCCCTAAAAACGCCCTTTCAACGAGGGGAATAAAGTGCATAGTAATCTAACCTATTTGTGTGAATTCTTGTCGACACAAATTCATGCCACATAACAAATAAATGCATATTTTTCCTTTTTATTTATCGTTCTTTTTATTTATTATTCCTCGTCCTATTTCATGTACGCTGTACGCGAACGAGAAGACGTGCGCGAACGGGTGACGAAAGCGAAAAGATGAGCGCGAACGGCGGAGAGATAACGGGGGCCGGGAGCGAGAAAACGCGCGCGAACGAGAAAACGCGATTGTGAGTGAGAACGCGAACGAGAAGACGCAAATGAGAAAATGCGTGCGAACGAGATAACGCGAACGAGAAAACGCGCGCAAACGAGAAAACGCGAACGAGAAAACGCGCGCGAACGAGAAAACGCGATCGTGAGTGAGAACGCGAACGAGAAGACGCGAATGAGAAAACGCGCGCGAACGAGAAGACGTACGCGATCGTGAGCGAGAACGCGCGAGGGAAAGAGAATGCGAACGAGAAAACGCGCGCGAACGAGGGCCGGGAGCGAGAGGGACCGCGCGCAAACGGGGGAGATAACGCGAACGGGGGCCGGGAGCGAAAGGGACCGCGCGCGAACGGGGACCGGGAGCGAGAGGGACCGCGCGCGAACGGGGGCCGGGAGCGAGAGGGACCGCGCGCGAACGGGGGCCGGGAGCGCGAGAGGGACTGCGCGCGAACGGGGGCGGGAACGCGAGAGGGACCGCGCGCGAACGGGGGGCCGGGAACGCGAGCGGGTGACGTCACGCGGACCGGCGCGGCGAAATCGCAGTCGCCCCTCACCCCGCGGCGCGGCGAAAACGCGGTACCCCGCGGCACGGCGAAAATGCGGTACCCCGCCCCCGCGACGCATGAAAACGCGGTCCCCCGCCCCCGCGACGCATGAAAACGCGGTACCCCCCTTCCCCGCCCCCGCGACGCATGAAAACGCGGTATCCCCCCTCCCCCTCCCACCCCCGCGGTACCCCCCCCCGCGGTATCTCCCCTCCCCTCCCCCCGCGAAATCTGATACCCTTGTGTAATCTGACACCGCCGCGGTAAGTTAGAACTGTCATAGTTTACCTACTGTCAAGGGATGTCAGAAACGAGAATGGCTAGTGGATCTGCTGGAGAATTATGCGAGAAAAAACCTAATCGTCGAGACTCTGGATGCGCATTACGAAGATATCGAATCTTTGACTAAACTAGATGACACCAATACTATGCGATGCGGAAAACATGTCAAGAATTGCGCGTTACAAAATGTAATAAAATTATTTAACTAGTGGTCGCGCGCTACGCCAATGTCTAATGAAATACATTGTTAACGTGTAACGATGATCCCTGGAATTAAAAAATAAATTATATATATATTTTTATAACGTTTTATTTCTTACTCCCCCTCCCCTCCCCCATCATCACCGTTAGAGTAGGCTTTACTTCCCCTTTTTCCTAGAAAAAAATTTGTTTACGACGAACATGTTCCGACAGGTTCGACGCGTTATCGGGTCGATCATCGTCCCGATAACGCCATTTTCTTTCCATGTTTTTTACATACTGCGTAGATAGATTGTTTAGTCTACGCGATAATCACCACCTTTTTCCTAGAAAAAATTTGTTTACGGAACATGTCCCGACAGGTTCGATTATAAACATTAATTCCCCCTCCCGCTTTCCCCTACCACATCATTACTTTTGGAATGTCGGTGTTGCCGCGTATACTCGATTAATTTTACATGATTAGTCTTGTCACGATCGCTTGTACTGACGGTCACAACTTCTCAGAGCCGAGAGAAAAAATGTTCTCCTTTGAAGGATGCAGTAGCAGCAGCAACAATGGTGCGTGAATGCCGTGAATTATTACGTGCCCCTACGTACATAAAATTCACGACGTTGAAACTCAGTCGTGCGAGAACAGATGTAACAGGTAAGTTTCGTTTAAGCAGAAATAAAACATATAGAGCCTTCCTCCAGTTTTTATATCTTTACAAATTGTAATACTTACGAAAGGAAAAAAACTAATTTCATTTCTTTAATACAGAATTTCGTTGGAGCGTCGCGCGATTTGCATACTCGGCAGACGATACGCGTTGACAGCTACGGGATTCAAATTTCTCGAAATTGGCATCAACGTGGGCCCACCGAGTTACGTGGAGATCGCCGTTGGAGATCATCGAGGAAAGGAACTGCTGTTATCTCTCGAAACGTGGAAGGCACTTCACGAGCAACGACGAAACATTCAGAATTTCCTTCGCAATGACTACATCAAAGATATCCACAGTATTATTAACGTTGGACCGCTAACGGTGAGAGTTTGTACGTCGGTTAATAATGTCAAACTCATACGTCTCGAATCTGCAAACGTACGCTTGATGATGACCGAATCGACGTTGCGTCGTATGTTCGATCTCGATCGGTGCATTGATGCGAGATTCGATCGATTGGTCAGAATACTTGCGGCAGTCGACGCAAAGTTTGCGCAGTTCTCCGATATCGCGTCCACTGTGACGGATCCCAAGGAAGCGTCGAATGTAATATACGCTAGCGATGCGTTTAATACAAATCAGCTCATTGATTGTGAGCTCGCAGCTTTAGTTTTTAGTACGTAAGATATATTATGTAAAAAAAAGAAGAGTTAAAAAAACAGGATTATTTTCTTACAACTAAACGAACGATGTAATTTCTTTGCGCGCATGTCCATCCCTACCTAAATTTTATCATCGCTTTGATGCGGTTGATCATCGTCGATGACGTCATTTTTTCCTTTGTCTCGCGTACTGCGTCGTAAAAAAATAGTGCAAAATTGTTTAATCTACGCAATAACACCCCCCTTTTCCCAGAAAAAATTTGTTTACGACGAACGTGTTCCGACAGGTTCGATGCGTCATCGATAAAATGTATGCTCCTGCTTAGTGCGCTATCGAGTTAGTCTTACTATTATGCGCCGCCTAGCGGCGTCGTTGCGAACGTACCCCGCGGCGCGAACGCGGACCCCCCCCGCGCACAGTGGTACAGAAGTGGAGTTTTTTGGACAAATCAATCTGTAAGCCTCAAATCTTGATGTATCGAAATATTTTTTTTTTAATAAAAGGTAATTTGAATTGGAAAAGTTGTCAAGGCCGATTTATTTTAATTGCATTTATTTATTAATTTAACTATCAAAAATCAGTTAAAAATGTAAATCATTAAACTCGCAAATGCAACCCTCGCAAATCTAAAACTCAAATCGAAAACCCTTAAAACCTTGCACCTGTAAGTCTTAAATCCTAAGTTTTCAAACCCTAAACTATGTATCATTACCGTACAACTGTTTGCTTACATTATCAATTATAAGTTTTTGTTCTCTTTCAGAAAATAACTTAACAGCTTCTTCATGTAGCAGTTTTCTTTCTTTTTGGACTTTTTTCTTAAACTCGCAAGGTATAGATCTGAGGATACAAGTAAAAAGTTATGCAAATCGGTATTTGTATTGACTCGTGATGTTTTTCGCGTATGCTCCGTGCGACATCTTTTTATGTCTTTATTCCTGGATTCTTGAGACTCCTCAGACATCCATCCAATAGGCAGCACAAAACTACTTATTATATCTGCTCCATGAATAAGCATTATATGCAATGCTACAGGCATATAATACTATGAATATTTTGTAACAAAAAGTCTCGCTGTAGTATTTGCATACTCTCGAAACCGAACTACGTCTATGTATTTTCCTGATGCTATAGTCTGTAGAAGAACGTAAATTCTTTTTAGCAGATCTTCATCAAATCCTGTAATTTTGGAAACAATTTCGTAATTTTGGAAAAATATACGTGCAGTGTTTCCATAATTTGAAGTGCCACTACTTTGCTTTGGGACGTCAACTATTAGCCCTAACTCATTGCGCAACTCAGACTGAATTCATCTTTTAGTTTTGTTGAACAATGCTTTATGGTTACCTATCGTGGTCCATCTTTTGAATCCTTACATCCTTACATCCTAACATCGACAGTCTTAGCTTTTATTAATTTTAATTTGTTCATTTCTTTGGGGCTACAATGGCAAATAGGACATACACTTGACGCAGATGTATCCGTTACGTATTGACAAACTTTCCCATCAATCATTGTACAATGTAATTCGTGGCTTACTAGGATAGTTTCTCCATTTTTCTCTATTTTACCCCCCTCCCTCATCCCCCTCGGAGCCCCCGGGGAGGAATCGGCCTATATACACTACTGATATCGAACTAATTTTTTTTATGGATAGAATATTATTATATTGAATTTGGCGAGAATCGGTGAAAGGGTTGCCGATTTTTGCTTAAAAAGTGTGTAAGTTATACATGTCATATTTGTCATCTTATATAGAGTATCATTAAAGGAAGGTTGTTTCGAATTTGGCGAGGATCGGTGGAGGGGTTACCAATTTCTGCTTAAAAAATGTATAAGTTATTTGATGGATACAGTATTATTTAAGGAAGATTGTTATTGAATTTGGCGAGGATCGGTAAAGGTGTTACCGATTTCTGCTTGAAAAGTGTATAAGTTATACATGTAATTTTATATAGAGTATCATTAAAAAAGGTTGGTATTGAATTTAGCGATGATCAGTAAAAGAGTTCTTTCTTTATAAAAATCAAAATGACATATAATATGTGAAACCAGCAGCTTATAATGACAAGAGAGTGAATTGATAGCAGGTCAGCTTAGTAATTTTACAAACAATTTTTATGAAAAATTAATACATCAAACTTCGTACTGATTGTATTGATTTTCTTAGTATATGAAAAACGTTATTTGTCACGGCGACACGTTTTATATGAATGCTTTGCATTTCGAGACATTTCGTGTTTTCGCAAGACAATTTAGAAATTATTATTAATATTTTTAGAAATTATTATTAATTATTATGAATATCTGTCGGCTATGCGAACAGTATAGAAAGAAATAAAGTGAATAATAAGTTCAAGTATTTCTATTCGAACTGAGTAAAGTGTTGTGGTAAAGCTTTTTCGACATGTGATGTTCCTGAGAAGGCGAAATTGTAACAAGCAGATTGGTGAATTTTGAATCTTTTTGGTTAAAAAATTATATCAGCCACTCATTTTGGTATTAGAATTTTTGTCTACAAAAGATCTCAGGAACCTGTCACTAATAGAAGATGCGATAAGTCAGGGATATAATAATGTATCCGTGATCTGTTGAAGTCTTCAGTATTCTTGGAACAGTTGTTCATAAAGGTAGATAAGCAAAATTAATATTTCAGTCTCCCTCTTAGATTATTATTTCGTACAATTTAAATTATTAATTTTTATAATTACTTGAAATTATTCTTTAAAATTCGAAATGCATAAATATCTACAAAAGATCTCAGAAATCTGCCATTAATAGATGATACGATAGGTTGTGACCGAACACTGAATCAACAGGAGAAAAGAGACTTACTACTTCGATGTTTAATCTCGGTCGCCACTACGTTTTAGACGATTACGTAGAACGTCGCTGGAATCTTCGCCTTGAGATGTCCTTGGATTGCCTTCCTTCCTCTCAGAATGATCTTGGATTATCTTCCCTCGTGACGTCAGTCGCACGAAGTAATTACGCTAGAATTATCGGGATAGGAAAGGTCTTATTCAATAACTGAATCGTTGATATATATAAAACACTGAGTATATTTTCGAAAACACACACACACACAATACAGGGTGAGGTATCGTAATTCAACTCGCTTTACGCCGCGAAGCGGGATGATCGATGACGCACGATCGTATTCTATTAATCGCGAAACGCAAAGTATCTTCCGAAAACTTATTATCTCGAAAGCTTCAAACGCTCAAACGACAACTCGATCGCTACGAAATTTTATGACGAACTCCTCGATGCGTTCATCAAGAAGCCTCACGATCAACTCCTCGATCTTTGCTTACGCCTCCTGTTAGAAATCTAAGCTCGCGAAGAAGGATTCTCGAAGGTTCGGGAAGGAACGACACATCAATCTTATATTCGATTGGTTTGAGAGATTGTGTATTTGTCAGTCTTGTGTTCACGTGTAATAATTGGCAGAACATACAAATATATGCATACAATAAAGTTCAAATAATAATCAATACATGAATATATATATATCAAAGAAACATATTAGGTTTTGAATAATCCTTTTATTCTTATTCTGCTTTAGTGTATCAAGGCTCAACTTATCCGTTTTAATATTTGTCATAAAGAAGTGTTGTCTTAATATCATTATCGAATGGTACTTTTATCCTAAATAAAGCATGAAAATTATTAAAGCGCAACCTTCAACAGGATCATTATTATAAAAAGATCATTCATCAGAAATCATAGTACATAAATTAGTCATGCACATATCACATATTATATAGAAAAGCATTGAAGCATGGACCAATACGTTATTATCTGTTTCGTTTCCTTCAGTAACGCAATGTACTACGATAAAAGCAATTAATACAACACGAGCGGTCAAAACGACAAGAGCAATTAACACGATATGAGCAATTATTACAACATAAGCGATCGTTCTTTTTCTAAACACGAAAGTTATGCCCTTGTAAGGAATTATCATGGCAGCATGCCACGATATGACAACTCGACACACGTGACCGCTCAAGACGAGAAACTGGTGCGTAATTTGTATAATTGCTGAGAATCAAAGTGTCTCAGCTTTAAATCATATAACGTATTAATCCAAGCAGTAATCGAAACGATATTATTAATAGTAAAGCTTTATTATAATAGAACATTCAATGACGGAAAGTACGAATCGAGATACGTATCGAAGTACCGAGAACAAGATTATCTAACTGCCGAAAGTTATCTTTAGTACGCCGTGGACTGTCGCAAATGTATCGTAATATCTTCGAAAGTTAATTTAATGAATATAGAAAACGCTTTTATACAACTGAATTACAATCTACTAACGGAATCTTTCTTTACATAACAAGATTTATCGTAAGACTTCGAATATTCAAATGGCCATTAAGTAATAAATGTAATTTAATATACCGGTTGCAACCGTTACGAAAATACCGAATACGCACTAAGCTCAGCTTTCTAGAAAACACCGGAAGGTCTCTTCTGCAGAATAGCAGTTCATTGAAACGCGTAGATATCGCGTTCTCTGTAACGAATGTTAGAAAGTTAAGCTGGTAATGAACTTTGTCTTACCAGGCTTAACACCGCTCGCGAGCATATCCCGTGAATTTATGTAAGTCGACAATGTACCTTAGAATTGCAGACCTTCCTTCTCTCGTGTATGAAATCCTTAACAGGATAATCTATCTGGCTTCACGCCCATGAAGATATTATCGTTCCAACGATAAGGGCGTTAACGTCCTGCGAGTAAAGAATCGTCATGGATTGACGATAGTCGTCCTTCCTTCCTTCCTTCAGATATAAATTGCCGGACGGCTTTCCTCTTTCGTTTCTTACGGTACGTGTTGTCTTGCGGTATAAAAGATCGCTAACGATCGTTCTACGCAATATCTTACAATGTAACCGAATCGTCTCAATGCAGAGAACGTGATCACTCGCACGGTCGAAGGACGAATAACCGCTCGTCGCTCGCACGCTCGTGCATGCACGGCTCGCGCACGCGCCGTCTCATTCGCTGTCTCACTCACACCTATCGCTACCGTATCCGCGGCGCAACGTCGAACCTCTCCCTTCTCACGTGATTCGAGGTCTGCGGCGCAACGCTGTCTGCGCTGATCGCGCGGTGAAATACATCCGTTTAAACGTGAACACATAAATGAAATACATGAACACAAGAACACAATCTCTTTACCTTTTACTCTCTCTCTCTCTATTTCTTTCTATTTCTAACAGCCTCCCTTATATAGATTTCGGGAAGCGCCTTCCCCACTACCGCGCCTCGAGCCAATCAGAAGCTGGCCACGTAGCGCGATCTCGCTATCTCTCTCGCTCATGCAGTCGACTAGTCTGAACCGGTGAAACCGTTACTTCTCGGAAATTCTAAGATATCATATTACATAGTGAAAAACTTTTACTTTAATAAATAAAGACTCGCGACTACATGTCCTTCAGGCATTACGTTATCTTTCCCTTAATAACAATAAAATAAAATATAGAATCGTGCAATGCGTTATTCTGGCACGTGTATTATTAATGCTCGCACATAATTAAT
>JASTWP010003950.1:0-14260 GCA_030770255.1 Temnothorax ravouxi | reverse complement strand
TAAATAAGGACCCCCAATAGTTCAATGAATAAGAAGTCAGGGCGGTAAGGATCAAACGCTGATCTTGGAGCGTAAATTCAATAGAATTTATTATTTCTCTTCACATTCCAAATACGAAACGTTTCGGCTCAGCTCTGAGCCATCTTCAGCCGTTACAATAATTAGAGCGTTCTCACTTCCTTATGGTGAGTTTCATGATTCGACGGTCAGAAACACAGACTCAAAGATCCATATCTGTAAATATGTCAGGATAAAGTTGTAATTTTGAAAAGAATCTTATGAAACTCACCATTCGGTCTGAAAGCCCGGGAATAGCAATATACAATTTAAAAATGAACGGCGAGACTAAACGATCTCGTCGGCGCAGCAATCAACAATGATGTGAGGATATCTCGAAGGAGAAACGAGTCGAACGTCAAAACATAAGCACGAAATATACATAGTGAATTAACAGCAAATTAATAGGTATTGGAAAGACCAATGGTCGTGCAGAGCTCTGGCGACGTCACAATGTTACGTGTACCAATAATAATAATACAATGTTCGTAGGCGCAATCTATAATTTACTCAGTACAGTGGTATATGCATGATTCAAAAAATCCGTGTCGCTTTGCAAATTGATACTATTCTTCTGCAATTTTATGTGAGTCATCTCCGAAACTAATCTTCTAGAAAGAAATCTTTCGTTATCTAAAATTTCGACACTCTCCCAGTCGAATTCGTGATCACGTTCCAATCTATGTTCTGTAATAACTGAAAGAGACGTTGTATTTCTATTAATGTGATTGCGATGTTCTGAGATACGTGTTTTTAACTGTCTCTTCGTCTGACCTACGTATGATGCGTCGCAATCTTTGCAAGAGATTTTGTACACTACATTTTTATTAGATAGAGTTGGGAGAGTGTCTTTCTGTACTTTTATAAATTTATTGAGTTTATTTAGGCTGTAAAATGACAATTTGACATTTAAGTCTTGAACTACCCTCTTAAATTCCTCCGACACCCCCGGAACAAATGGAATCGTGAACCAGGAACATCGTTCCTCTTCGGTCATGGATGGAGATTCGGCTTGTAAACGTGTATGTTTATTCAGTAAAAATTTGATTCTGGTATTAATTGTGTTAAAAATAAAAGTAATCGGGTAATCATTTTGCAGAAGAATATCTATTATAAATTTGATATTCTTTAAATGGAATTTCGGGTGAGATAGTAAAAAGGCCCTATCTACCATGCCCATAATCGTGCCTCTTTTTTGATTAATAGGATGCTGTGACATGTAATTGAGGTACCGACCCGAAAATGTTGGTTTATGGAACCAATCAAATTCCAACGTGTTCTCATTTTTAATGATTGTTACGTCTAAAAAATTCAGTCTGTCACCTCCAACTTCAATGGTAAACTGTAGTCTAGGGTGATAAGAATTGAATAAATAAAGGATTGTGTCAATAGCATAAAAAGGTACAGCAAGCGCTATGTCATCTACATATCTAAAATAAAACGGGACCTCAAATGTAATTTGCCGCAGAACCCTACTCTCCAAGTCCTGCATTACCATGTCCGCCGCAATGGGAGAGAATGGAGAGCCCATGGGAGAACCAAAATTCTGTTTAAAAATAACATTGTCAAACCGAAAATACGTTGAGTCTAAGATTAATTTTACTGCTGTAATAAATTCACTCTCAGGTATGTTGCAATTTTTTGAAATATGTGACCATCTATTTGAAATGCTTTCTAAAACTAAATCTGCTGGTATGTTTGTAAATAACGAGATCACATCTAGGGAAATCAGCGCGTAATCATTGTTTACGTGTGTTTCGTTTAATTTCTTGATTAATTCGAAACTATTATCGATTTGGCTATTTGGTTTAGGTATACTATCAGAGATGATCTTGTGCAAGAAATAAGCCAAAGCATACGTGGGGCTGTCTATTGAAGAAATAATGATTCTGAATGGATATCCTGTTTTATGAATCTTTGGTACTCCATAGGCCCTCGGGAGAATACTATCAGTGCATAATAATCGTTTGTATTCTTCTTCCGAAATATATTTTTGATTTTTCCATCTCGTTATTGTGTCTCTAATCTGTCTTGTAAGTTTTAGTGTAGTAGTAGGGGAGCCCAGAATGCTAAATGGGGATTTACTCGAGCGTCGTAGAAACCTATTGGATTTTGAAGATTAGATGGTAGAAAGAAAAAAAGGTTATATAATGTACACCCTTTCACCGGTGGGGGAAGCGTCTACAGGTTTTCAAAAATGTAAAAAAAAATAGTTACATGAACATACTCGAGCGCGTCAGATATTGATAGTGTATATACCCCACGTGTCTCTGATATTGGAGGTATGTTAATCTGCCGGTTTGCATGGTGAGGGTGGCTGTACGGAAGGGTTGAAAACGGGAAAAAAAAAAATTTATTCGAGCGCGTCAGATATTCAGAGAGGATGTTAAGTGAACCCGAAAGAAGCTCCCATTCAAAAGACTGACGATTCGGACATGACGCAAGCTCATGGCGGCTTCTTGATAATGCAAAAAAAAATCGCCATTTTGAAATACTCGAGCGCGTCAGATTATTATACAGGTGATTCAGCTTGATGTCCTAGTCGTGCTGACCCATAATCTGACGATTATTTGGAGGGATTTTCTTAATCTGACAAATTAAAAAAAAATTTTTCTAATTTAATTTTTCTAATTTATTATAACTTTGCGAAAAAAATTGCAAAAGTCCTGCAAACTTAAAGTAATGTCTATTGTAATATTTTCCACAATGTGTTAGATTTGCAACCTATTTCGAGACGCGCAACATTGAAATTTATTGTAAAATAACGTTTTTATTTATAACCTGGAGGAAAAAATTGCAAAAGTGCTGCAAACCAATAGAATAGCTTTTACACTTGCCCCAAACAATTGTGCCAATTTGCAACCTTCTATGTTGCACGCAATATATGTTTTTTAAATTAATGATGGAACAATTGTTTATTTGGTCGTAATTTTGCCCAAAAAATTGTAAAAGTT
The DNA here is from genome assembly GCA_030770255.1 of Temnothorax ravouxi. Classification (NCBI taxonomy): domain Eukaryota; kingdom Metazoa; phylum Arthropoda; class Insecta; order Hymenoptera; family Formicidae; genus Temnothorax; species Temnothorax ravouxi. Next base: position 11,249 of record JASTWP010003950.1, on the reverse strand, counting down.
TTGCAAATTGGTTGCAAAAATTGAGATTATTTTTCGTCACAAGCTGTTAAGTTTGCAACCTCGGACAAGGTCCGCAACAGTGAAAAATTAGCAACAATTATTATTTTGCACTTTTCATAAGCGTGAAAAAATTGCAAAAAATTTTGCAAATTTTATACGGAGTGCTTCAAATGTTTTCCCTTATCCAAATATAAATTTGCAACTTTCTACTAGTTACGCAAATTATTGCAACTTATTAATGACTAATTTTGTGTTACAAAATTAATACAAAAGTGTTGCAAATCCAGGGAAACAAATTAAAAATACATTTACACATAATGTCGAATTTGCAACCTTCTACTTGTCACGCAAAATATTCAAATCATGCTCAATACTACGAGGCCCTGTTGCTTCGCACCTGTGTATGAGACTTTAGTTTTCTATGTTGTTGTGGTGCGTGACAATAGAAAAGTACCAACCATCGGGGCCTCGTATTGAGCATGATTTGAATATTTTGCGTGACAAATAGAAGGTTGCAAATTCGACATTATGTGTCAATGTATTTTTAATTTGTTTCCCTGAATTTGCAACACTTTTGCATTAATTTTGTAACACAAAATTAGTCATTAATAAGTTGCAATAATTTGCGTAACTAGTAGAAGATTGCAAATTTATATTCGGATAGGGGAAGACATTTGAAACACTCCGTAAAATTTGCATAACTTTTGCAATTTTTTTACGCTTGTAAAAAGTGCAAAATATTAATTGTTACTAATTTTTCAAGGTTGCGGACCTTGTCCGAGGTTGCAAACTTAACAGCTTGTGACGAAAAACAATCCCAACGTTTATTGCAACAAATTTGCAAAATTTTTGCAATTTTTTTGGCAAAATTACGACTAAATAAACAATTGTTCTATTATTAATTTAAAAAAAAAAGTTGCGTGTAACATAGAAGGTTGCAAATTGGTACAGCTGTTCGGGGCAGTTGTAAAAGTTATTCTATCGGTTTGCAGCACTTTTGCAATTTTTTCCTCCAAGTTACAAACAAAAACGTGATTTTATAAAAAATTTCAATGTTACGCGCCTCGAAATAGGTTGCAAATCTAATACATTGCGGAAAATATTACAATAGACATTGCTTTAAGTTTGCAGGACTTTTGCAATTTTTTTCGCAAAGTTATAATAAATTAACGTTTTTTGCAATGTTAAGCATGTCTCGGATCTCGGGGATGGTTGCAAAATGAGATTTATTGTTATTTCAACTTACCCAATATTCCATCAAAATTTGAAAACTTTTGTAATTAAAGTGAATTGATTGTCTTTAATGACTGGCCTCTACTAAACTTTTCTGACGATTTGTGCTACTTCGGCTTGTGGAAATCGGCAGATTATATTTTTTCCGTTATTCTTGAATTATTTCCTTAAAATAAAAAAAAATTCGACCGCGCTCGAGAATGTCAAGGTGACGTTTTTTTTTTTGCAAGTTTGTGACCCTCCCACTCCCTTACGTCACGCTCAAATCGTCAGATTATTGAAATGCACACTTTTCAGCATGTTATTAACCCACCTTACCTTAATCTGACGCGCTCGAGTATTTCTAATGATCGATTTTTTTTTACTATTCTGATCGGCTGCCCTGGACGCGCGATCCTATATTAAGGGCTTATATTTAGTGGAGGTACTCAACAGGGTGTAAGGTATCCCCCTATATGTTAATCTGCCGCGCTCGAGTAAATCCCAAAATCCCCTATTGGGCTCCCCTACTATAGGATCTTTATTAATTTTTGTGTATGTGTTTGTGTCCGATAACATGTCTGCAATTTTATGTGTATAGAGATCTTTTTCTAATGCTACCGTGCTGTTGCCTTTATCAGCTCGAGTAAATATAATATTCGGATTACTATTTATAAACGTTTTTAGTAGCTTTAACAAGGTTAGAAATTTCTGAGTACAGAGGAAATTTCGGGGAGAAAGAAAGAAGATTGTTGATAATTGGAATAGATCGGTTTCTCAAGCTTAACTTCTTATCAATGTGTAAACCACGTGTGTTGCCTTCAATGCTTTTTATGAATTCAATGACCGTCTTTTTAGTATTACTGGTAGGCAGCGAAAAGTTATCGCCTAACTGTAATAAGCATTGGACCTTTTCCGGTATTGTTGTAGAAGTTAAATTAATGAACCACCTATCTTTAATATTGCTTAACGAAGATTTCACAGTACTTGGAAACATAACTCGAATCATGAAACTCGCCATAAGGAAGTGAGAACGCTCTAATTATTGTAACGGCTGAAGATGGCTCAGAGCTGAGCCGAAACGTTTCGTATTTGGAATGTGAAGAGAAATAATAAATTCTATTGAATTTACGCTCCAAGATCAGCGTTTGATCCTTACCGCCCTGACTTCTTATTCATATTTTATAATGTTAATCAGTTGTGTTTTCCACCGAATGTACATAAAAAAAAATGTATTTGCAATACGCAGTTTTCATTTATGAAATGTTCATGGTGTGCAATTCATTTATGCTTCGAATGTTTTTATGTAAATTATCACCCGCAACATTGTACAGTGATGTCAGAATTTTATAATGAATAAAGACACAATACAATAAAAACACAAAATTTATTGATATTTTTAATTATGTATACGTTCTTTTATTGTAAAAAAATAAATAAATAAATAAATTTACAATTAATTCATAAACAGTAATTTATTCTAAAAAAAAAAAAAAATAATAATAATAATAATTTTACAATAATTTTCTCCAAAACTAAAGCCCATACACCCAAAAGCTTTGACACGGTTTATACCCTCGACCTCCCCTTTCGAATGCACTAAAGCTCATTCAAAAGTAGAGTTAGCAGTTCGTGGCATCTCCTTGTTAGAGACTTGACCGTCGGAATATATCAGGTATAACTTGCAGCTATGAGATAAATATATATTCGGCCATTGGAGCTCAGAAAAAGCGAAGATGCTGAATGCAAAAAGTGCAAGCAACGCGAACAGACCCAATGGAAGAAGTCGAGTACACAGGAACCGGAAAACGAGAGCGCCGCCGTCATATCTATACACACGCGTACACACTAATACGGGTGCTATTCAAACGGGTGCAAGACACACCCAACACTTCCGCCGTCTCAACCCTGGTAACCAGTCCTTTGCAATTCTGCTGTAAAACTGCACGAAAAGTCGTGCATTAACTTTCGGGCAGATCATGCGTTTTCTATTTCCAACTTTGACTATTTTTCTGTTGGCAGAAACTTGCTCTCGTCGTAGTGCAACAGAATTGTGGAAGATAATTGTATGCATTTACATATAGCAGAATAGTGCAAGAAATGCGGCAGATGCTTGCGCAAATCGCAGTGCAACATAATCGCGCCAGATTTGTAGCAGCGCCTACTGCTACCCATACAGCATAAAATATTTTTAAAATATTTTTAAAATATTTTTTAGGAAGATTAAAATAATTTACAAAAATATTTTTTTATATTTATAGCATCGCAGTGGTGTTAGGTAAGCCTTGCGTTGTATTGCTGGCGAAGATATGTGTCGCGAATGTCATGATTTTGCTTCGCCGGAGGCCTGCTTATATTAGATCCCAACTGAAATTTACTTGCGAGTTAGTTTTACCATTATGCGCCGTCTAGCGGAATCGTTGCAAACTAGCACGGAAAGATGTGCTGTATGGGTAATAATTTGCAGAAATACGCATTTATATACAGCAGAATTCAACAAGAATTACGGCAGATGCTTGCGTAAGAAGTAGAGCAGCAGAAATACAAATGATTTTGGCAGAATATACATCTGATTATCAATCAAACATTTTTCGAAATTCGTAACGCCAAAATGGACCGTATATAGCCTACATCTCACAGCACGAAAGCTATAACAGTTTCACAATCTCCAGTTAACTTACAGTAATTATTTCTATAAATATTTATAACATAAATTAAAAACAACTTTAATAATATTGATGATAATTATTTACACTTTATTTTAAAATATTTATTATAATATTTTAGATACTTTTATTTTCCGGACATTACAATATTTACAAAATATTCAACGTATATATTTTCAAAATATTTAAATCTTTTTTATAAATATTTTAAAAATATTTTATAAATATTTTGTGCTGTCTGGGAGTTTAGCGCGCTCGGCTGTTCTTTTTCTGATGGGCAGATGCTTGCACGCTTTTTTCGCATTTCTGTCACTCGGATCTGTACGGACAAAAACAACAATTTAAGCGACATTATACACTTGTGAAATTTTGCTGCAAATATGTTTCAAGAGTCTAGTACACTCGACTGTTCTTTTTCTGACGGACAGATGCTTGCACGTTCTTTTCACGTTTCTGCCGGTCGGATCTGTACTCAAATCTCTGCTGCAAATGTGCGTGAAGAGTCTAACGCGATTTGCTGTTAGTTTTCTGTTAGGCAGATACTTCCATATTGTTTTCACATTTCTGCTGCATGTTTACTTTTAACAAATAGTATAAAATTTCACAGTAGCTTCTTACAGCAGACTACTGCAATAGTACAGTAAGTACTCGTTCAATCACAGATATTATGCATTTCTGTCGCAATTTTGGACTGTTTTCTTGCGCATTTCTTCGGGACGTATCTGAACTATCAGACTGGTTACCAGGGAACGTTTGATCTAGTGCTCAATCAATCCAAAACTCTCGCTGTGACTAAGAAAACGCTTTGGATAATGCCTTGGTAAGAATGTCTGCTCGTGGGCTCTCGGATGGAGTGTATTCAACTTGTATTACTCTTGCCTCTGAAGCTTCACGCAAATGATAGTATCGAATGTCAATATATTTTGTTCTCTTGTGAAACTCACGGTTTTTAGCTAAGCAAATATTGTACTTTGATTGTCCACATACAATACAATCGCTTAATCGCATTGACGCCCGATACCGGTTATTAACCTTCTCAGTCAAATAGCCTCTTTTGCTGCGGCTGGCGCGGCGACATATTCTGCTTCGGTAGTGCTGAGAACAACTAACTTTTGTCGCTGCAAAGCCCACGACGCCGGGACCGTTAGCTAGACTTAAGGCTGTGTTCGGAAACGCTACCCTGAAGGTAGACTCGGATGAGTAGTGGTGGGTGTACCCCGGGTGTAAGTAGTTTCCGAACGGCAAATAAGTAATAAGACATAGCGGATGAAAGGCAATCCTAAGAAAATATTATTGTATTCTGCGCCATGACTACTGGATAAGAAATAATCAGGATAGTTTTAGATAGTAATGACACAGTATAATATCTACTTATGCTGTGATAATGATGAGCCGCTGAATGCTTCTACAGCTTCTACTTCCTTTTAATAAAATTAGTGGTGCAATCACCAAAGAGCGATAAAATGATATATTTCTTTATTTAAAATTATGAGTTATTACTTTACAAAAGGAGTGTAAAATATATCGATGACTTAATGTATAATAATCATAGATCTAATATTATATCAAGAGACACGGTAGTGTCTCGCGCCAAGTACACGCGGAGCGAGACCAACCGTGACTCTTTTACGCGACGCGACGATTTGCAAGTACTCGAGATGTTGAGATCTCGATAACGAGTGAACGGATCAAGTTCTAAATAGGCTTGATCGATAGCTTGGGGTCGATTTGGGGGGGGGGGGTCCGTTCTTTTCATTTTTCCGCTACGTGCCCTACGAGCGGAGATATTGCGAGTAAAAGTCGAAATGTGGAAATTTTATATTAAGATACTCCTCTCCTAACGCCGATTGAATATAACATAATATAACATACATATAACAGAGAAATGTCACTTTCACTTTTTCGACACTGGCGGCTAGCGGCGTTAGTATCGCAGTGCAGTGCAGTGCAGACAGCGCGGACAGTGCGGACAGCGCGCTGTCACAGTTAAAACCTAACCTAACACGGTAGTGTCCCGCGTCAAGTACGCGCGGAGCGAGACCGACCGTGACTCTTTACACGCGACGCGACAATTAATATTTTTTCTGATTTAAGGTAATTTTTTCATATTTACATATAATTATCCTATTGTTATACGACGCGAAGCGAGACCGCACCGTGACTTTTTTACGCGACTAAGTGCATGTGACAGGAATTATAATAGTTTACGTTTACGTGAATATTACTTCTGTAGTAACTTATACGAACGATATCATCGTAGTTACTAAATAAAATCTCCCGTTTATGCGGAGGAATTATCGTATTGTTCGTAAGTTACTACAGAATTAAGTAACGCTCGCGTAAACGTAGTATAGGTTAGATTACCGGGTTCTTACAAATTTTACATAAAACGCGAGATTCACTTATGGGAGTTTTCCAGCAAGCGACACAAGTCGACACAGGTATCGTTTTATCTTTGTGACTTATTGCCAAAAAAGAAAGATAGAACGAACGTTTGTGTCGGCTTGTGTCGGCTTGTGTCACTTGCTGGAAAGTTCCCTATGTATGCAAGTTTAACGCGAAATAATTTTCCTAAATGTAAAAATAACACGATGTTATATATGCGGTTTGACGTGAATATATATGTATATATATATGATTTCTGCCCAATGCTCTGAATGTTATGTGATTTAAGACAAAGATGAAGCTGAAATGTCTTCTGACGAAGACAATGCCGAAAAATCCTCGTAGAAAATGTGCAATCTGATGGCCCCGCGATTAAGAAGATTAAGAAAAATCCAGATGTAGATACAAGTTTCTTGCCGGATAGGGAAAGGGAAGAGGACGAAAATAAACTTAGGGAAGAATTGAGACAAGAATGGACTAAAAAGCAGAACGCGTTGAAAGAAAAAGAAATTGAGGTCACATTCAGTTATTGGGATGGATCTGGCCATCGTCGGAGTGTTACAATGAAGAAAGGTGAATGTCTCAGTGATTTGGAGATACTCCAGTGTCACTTTTGGAGTAACATTGGTGTGATATATAATGTTCTGCTGTATAAATTAAATTTTAAAAAACACATTTTTCCAGCAAGTAGATGGGAATTTTTTGATCCAATGAAAGGTTACGACAAGTATACAGTGTCAGATAAAAATAGGAAGACAGAATCTGATAAACTTAGATTCAACAAATTGTCCAATTACGTTTAAAGTATTCAGATTCAAAGGACTGTAATTTAGTAGAGCTACATAATCGAGTAAATGAATTAAATATTATCACATAACTGAATGAATTAAAATCACAGTCTTTAAAATATATATACACATTACAATCTGTTGTATAATGAATTAATTGTACGATGAAACAAATATTTACAATATTTACAGTCCTTTGAATCTGAATCCTTTAAAAGAAATTGGACAATTCGTTGAATCTAAGTTTATCAAATTGTATCTTTCTTCCTATTTTTATCGGACACTGGGGGAGAACACGATAACCAGGGCCCCTTGATTTGACTGTGGTTTCTGGTAGTATTTTTTACGCTGAACAAAAAATTATATAGGTCTTATAGGGCTAACTGCTTTAGTTTTCGAGATATGCAGTATTAAAACTCAAAATAAATATAATATAAATCTTTACGGTGTTTATGCATAAAAGGGGCTTCCTCTTTGATTTCAATGACTTTGATATATGTTGTCAAGGTCATGACCCCAAGTGACCTTCAGAAGGTTTTAACCGTCGGTCGTTATTCGTTAAAAAGTTATTAACAAAAAAAAGTTTGGAAAATATAACAGCTATCTTGAGTATTAAAAAGGCATAAATGACTAATATATATGTCAAAATAGTTCACGCATACACTTTTCACGCAAGACGAGTTGTCACATTGGGTAGATGACGCGCTTTAAAAGTATTTAACTGTTTAAAGCGCATCACTAACCTACATAGGTTAGATGACGCGCTTTAAAAGTATTTAACTGTTTAAAGCGCGTCACTCTAACCTACAAATATATATCGTGCGAATAGTATGCAAATAGAAAAAAAATTCCAGTACGCCTAACAACGGAACCTACTGCCTTCACGCACTTTTTACGCGAATCGAGGTTCATCCCCACCTTCCCCCTGCTTTCGGGGGAGGTGCGGTAGCCTCTCCCCGCTTACGTGTGTACTGTTTATACACACACAATTAAAGTATTATAAATTCATATTATATTTATTTTGAGCTTTAATACTGCATATCTCGAAAACTAAAGCAGTTAGCCCTATAAGACCTATATAATTTTTTGTTCAGCGTAAAAAATACTACCAGAAACCACAGTCAAATTAAGGGGCCCTGGTTATCGTGTTCGTGCCGGACACTGTATACTTGTCATAACTTTTCGTTGGATCAAAAGGTTCCCATCTACTCACTGGAAAAATGTGTTTGTTCATCTTGTACCATGATCTAATAAGAAAAAATTAAAAAATAACATAAAAGAGAATTATACAAAGTATTCTTTTAATGATAAATACCTAAGTAAAACTTTTCCGGCATGTGATTCCTTGATTTCGACAGAAGCATCGTGCATAACACAAATATCATCATCGTGAACGTTAAATGTGAACAGAGGCCCGCTTTTTTCTCGTGCCTATAGACTTAACTGTTTGTTGTATGTAAATAAATATAGAGAAATATTTTCCGTGCAGGTGTATTATATCATGCCATATACGCAAGTCTTTGCGACAGATAGCATCGTCTTGGCAAGATGCATTGTGGACATATGTGAAGAGCCTTCTAGATATTGAATCAGCACTGAGGTTAATGATGGTGAAAATATATACAATTATGTCGGAGGAATATCGGAAAAATGAAATCTCGGAAGACGTGTTCAAATAATTGCACGTGTCGAAAAATTCAGTAATACATGCCCAATCTAACAAACCCGATCATTCAAAAATATATAATATTAGATCAAATACTATTATATATTTACAGGAAGGCTTCTGCGCGCATTTACATCGGAAAATAAAGACAATGCCGTGAAGATTAGTGAGATTAGTGAACAGCTCTGTGACCTCATCAAATCTGGCCAAGGTGATACCTTCGTTTTGTATGAAAAGTTAGTTTTTATTATGCAACATAACGTGTGTGTATGTGTGTGATATAATATGCATATGTGATCTGATTCATTTTTAAACAGGTTCACACGATCGACAAGAAGGCATAATATCTGCATTGCTCAGCCTTTCCAGACAAAAATTCAACGTTGTCGCACCGTGTGTGTTAAAATGAGAGCCGAATAAACCCTTAAGGCCAGTTGTTAACAAGCAGTTACAAGCCGTTTATAAAAGCACGTAATTCGAAGTTTTGGAATAATTACTTATAGATCTTTCATAACCTGAACTAAAACGCTAAATAAACATCCAGAATAAAACATGAGATGTCGATTGAAATTGAATAAATGTAACATGTATCTTTTGATCATTGTGTAATCTGCTAACAGGAAATCAAGCAGAATTACAATAAGAAATGAAGTATCAGTTACGAATGTAACACTTAATGCTTGAAAATTTTCGATATAGTCCAATTCATGTATTATATTGTTTTAGCAGAATTATAGTTTACATGATGTGTAATTTTACGATTTACAATAATTTCTTGTTAAACGTTTGATTCATACAAATTTAATTGATTTTATTTAATTCTATTAATTCACATATTAATATACATTCCTCACAAAAATTAAAGGAAACACTTAAATTTTTTAAAAAATTAGGCAAAATTTGAGCAGCTGTATCTTTGTTAAAAATGAACGAAATTTAAGTTTTAAAAAAGGGTTTTAAAGCTTGAAATCTCTACTTTCAGAAGATCACTATTTTCTTTTAGTTTCTGTGAGTTTGGTAATTTTTACATATAGAAAATCACGACCTGGACAAAATGGGAAATTTTCTTCTCACTTTGTGGGCCTGTCTACGTGCCCAAAAAATCCTGCGAAATTTTTTGACTTTTTATTGTGAAAGCTCGAAGTTTTCCCTACAAAATCTTTTTTTGAATTTCTACGATTTTTTGTTACTGAGTTATCGCGGATTGAATAAGAAATGAGCATTTTGACTTTGATTGCTCATAACTCCGTTAAAAATCATTCGTACCGCAATTCGCAAAATGGATTCTTAAAGCTAAAACTTTGCTCTATCAAGTGGTATAATCGCCAATTTTTTTCATAAAGATTTTTGGATACATTACAAGTGAGTAAAAATAAAAAATTTGCAATTTTTTACTTTCTTATTTTTACTCACTTGTAATGTATCCAAAAATCTTTATGAAAAAATTGGCGATTATACCACTTGATAGAGCAAAGTTTTAGCTTTAAGAATCCATTTTACGAATTGCGGTACGATGATTTTTAACGGAGTTATGAACAATCAAAGTCAAAATGCTCATTTCTTATTCAATCCGCGATAACTCAGTAACAAAAAATCGTAGAAACATTTTCAAAAAAAGATTTTGTAGGGAAAACTTCGAGCTTTCACATTGGAAAGTCAAAAAATTTTGCAGGATTTTTTGGGGCACGATGACAGGCCCACAAAGTGAGAAGAAAATTTCCCATTTTGTCCAGGTCGTGATTTTCTATATGTAAAAATTACCAAACTCACAGAAACTAAAAAAAAATAGTAATCTTGTAAAAGTAGAAATTTCAAGCTTTAAAACCCTTTTTTAAAACTTAAATTTTCGTTCATTTTTAACAAAGATACAGCTGCTCAAATTTTGCCTAGTTTTTAAAAAAATTTAAGTGTTCCTTTAATTTTTGTGAGGAGTGTATATTTATTTTTAAAATGTGAATTAATATTTTTTTTCTTTTAAACGCTACATAATTTGCACGTTGTAAAAAAAATTGTTTTTAGTTTTAGTGTTGCGTTGTGCAAGATAAAATTACGGCATGTTTAATACATAGATAATCACAGAAGAAAAAGTGTATGTAAAAAAAATAAAACTGTGTATTAGATTGTATACTCGCATTGGCATTTTTCTTATATAGCAGATCTTGTATATGTACGTTGTTTATTACGATACAAAATATAAATTGAATATGTATGATCAACAGATGGAATGATTTCTTTCCTCCGTATTATATTATTTTTAGAAAAAGTTGGTAAGAAATAATTTTTACAAGCAACATAATATAGATGCATATTTTATACAAAAGCAATGTCCGGCAATGTATATATTATTAATAACTTCAGATTAATTATTACAAACTTCAGATTAAGATGCGTAACACTACAAAAAGGCGTGATATCTGTACAAAATTACCTTTTTAAAAAAAAGGTAAAAAAAGGCGCCAAGTACACGCATAATAGTGTATATGTTGTTACCTCGAAAAAAAAAGAAAGTAGTAGTATTATACCTCGAAAAAC
>JASTWP010003949.1:0-14266 GCA_030770255.1 Temnothorax ravouxi | reverse complement strand
TCGGTAACTTGATCGCGCATTCGTTCATCTCTTGACAGTCGACTGTGTGGGCTTCTAATTTCTCGTTGGAGCTGAAGTAGTGCAAGCATCTGCAAAATAAACGCAAATATTATAAATTTTTTATACACAAAATATTCTATATATTATTAAAAGAACTATAGGTACTTACCGATCGCAAATGTATTTCCGACCATTGTGCTTGTTGATTTGCGAGCTCACGAGGCGGGATAGGTTCTTAATCCACGCAAAATGTCCCACGTTGTCGTCATGCACGTACAGCAGATTTACATGCCTGTTCATCTTACGATCAGTAACGCGTAATGGCAAGATTGCAAGTTCCTTGTTATTTTCGATGCTGTAGACGTTGATGGAGATGTTGTTGTGATTTTCAAATTTTTTAATTTGATCCAACGTCATTGGAAACTCAATGTCCGTAAGATTTAGCACCGACGTGTAATGTGGATACGACGATTCGCGTTCTGCATGTCTCTCGGCTGGATAGAGAGCAGCCGTCACTGACCATGCGAAACATGCATTGCCCAATGATCGCACGTTTATCACCGCTCTCTTCTTTTTAATTTCTCGCGGTATTTCCACAAAACATCCCGCGTGCAATGGATTATATTTGTTCACATTTACCGTTAAATTGAGTATACGCAACAACGCCCATCCGCTATCACGTTCCTGGAATTTCTCCAGCTTTGCTAAGGTAGGTTCGATGACGTGTCGCTTGTCCACTCATGCAGATCGGACTCACGAAAGAGTTCACTGTTTCTCGTTGCGATACTTTTATTTGCGCGTTTGTCACCCGCAACAAATTCACCATTAAACACTGTGTTAATTTTTACATTGTCATGTCGTTGCATGACGTTCCGCACACGATCGAGTACAATGTCTCCCGCATTTTTGAGAAATTGATGAGGTTCGATGTGTTTGGAATTTATTACCGCACCAGTTAGTATGCGGCTTTCAAAAGCCGTATCTATCTCGCGCCATCTGAGTCCTTTTTTTTTTTTTTACGCGGGAGAAATCTTCCACTGCTGGAATCCCCGCAGAGGGCAACCAGTCACGGGACCATAGTCCCGATCGGGGAGCGCCCTCTGGGGTTTGGCCAGCAGCCCCCGAAGGGGAAGACCCCCCGCCCCCGGGGCGGAACGGGGGAGTGCCGGATTCCATGCGCGCGCATCCTCCCCCCTCGAAGGGGTGATGGAGATCGCACGCGCATGGCCTACCGGCTAAAAACTCCCGCGAGTGACCCTAACGCTGCGCTATGTGGGGGGAGCCCTGGGAAACGCACTGATAACATCCGCGAGCTCCCCCACGCGCCGTAGCGAGAATCCCTAATTTGTGGCGGACGAGTGTCACCACCCTCGTCCGCCACCCCTCTCTCCGGGGTTGCCACTACTAGTGGCAGCGGACTAGCGGCTACCCCGGCCGCTCGCCCGCCCCCCGGGCGAGGGGAGGAAGAGGCGCGTATTACAACTTCCTCTCCTCCCCCCGCGCCCCTCTAGGTGGAGCAGGCGGGTGCCGTCCCCCGGGAAGCGAGGCCCCTACGGAACCCTACCCCCGCAGATCCGGCCCCCCGCCCTCGCGGACTGAGGGGAGCGCCTGTGGCGGAATCCCCTTGGGGAATCCACCCGAGCCCCCCCCCCAGCCCGCTCCCCCCGCCGACCTCTCGGCTGCTAACGGCGGCGGGAGGGGAGAGGAGACCCCACCTCCGTAGAGGCTACAGGGCCCCCCTCACCCCCCGCGCGCCCACCCTACTTTGTCCTGGGAGGGGAGGCAAACCCGGCGTGGTTCGTCTCCCCCTATTCGCTGTCGGAGCAAGGAGGGGCGGCCTCTCCCCTCCTCACCCGCTCGTCCGCCTCCTTCTTCCGCAAAACTGCGTTAGCGAAGGAGGCGAACGCCCTCCAGTTATTTGACCCCTCCTCTCCCGGCCTGACCACTTTGGCCACGATCGCCGGGAGGGAGAGGTCCTCTCCTATCTGAGCCCGGAGGGCACGGCGCTCGTCTGCCCACGCTGGACAGACCTCCAGTGTGTGTTGCGCCGTGTCCGCCCCCTCCGGGCAATGCCAGCAGCGCGTGGTGCGTTCCTTCCTGATTCTGTGCAGATACGAGCCGAAGCAGCCGTGCCCCGACAAGATCTGCACAGAGTGGAAGGTCAAGGCTCTTTCCTTGATACCTTCCACCCACTCCTCAAATACTGGCTGGACCGCCAGAGCGACCCTCCTGCCATACAGGCGGCGGGGATCTGCCACCCAGTCCTTCCAGCGGACTAACAGGGCCGTCCTGGCTTCGGACCTCAGCGCCTCCCTCATTCGCGGGGTAATCTCCCCCAACCTGCCGCGGATCTCGCGGATCCTGTCGTACGTCTCCGCGTACGATCGCGCGAGCAGGTGTACTGGGGGGATCCCCGCGAGGATGGTCGCCCCCACGTGGGCGACGGTCCTGTACGCCCTAGCCGCTCTGAGGGCAATCACACGTTGCGTGGCCTCCAGTTTTGCCCTCAGAGTGCGAGAGCTCTCGGCTCTCGCCCACCACACGGGTGAGGCGTACATAAGGATCGAGTGGACCGTCGCCGTGTAGAGGCGACGCACCCGACCCCCGGCGCCCCCGAGGTTCGGCAACAGCCTGGACAGGTTGTTGGCAACCTGCTTGGCCCTCGGGGTAACGCTGTCGACATGCGCGCCGAAGTCCCTTTCAGTGTCCAGCCACATCCCCAGGTACTTGATTTGAGGAGTAGTCGGGATCTTTATCCCTCCGACTCGGAGGCTGAGTCCTTGCGGCGGTGGGCCCCGCTTCCGTCTGTTAAAGAAGACGGTAGCCTGCGTCTTCTGCGGGGCCACCTTGAGACCCAGCCTCTCTATGGAGCGCACCACGCTCGCTACCGCCACGTTGGCCAGCCTGAACAGCTCCTGCCATCCATCCCCGCTGACTCCCAGGTAAACGTCGTCGGCGTATCCTGAGAGCCAACACCCTGCGGGGAGGGGTGTCCCAAGGACCCTGTCATAGGCGATGATCCACAGCGGGGGCCCCAGGACTGACCCCTGAGGGACCCCGCACTCCATCAACCTGATCCTTAGGACTCCGTCCCGGTCCGTATAGGACAGTCCCCTGTCCACGAAGTAGTCCCTGATGACCATGATCAAGTACATGGGGACCCCGAAATCAAGCAGGGCCTCCATGATCACGGGCCAGGGGAGAGAGTTGAAGGCGTTCTTGACATCGAAGCCAACACCCATGACAACTCTCCCCCCGGCGATCTCAGCCTCCGTCCGGGAGAGGACAAACTTAATTGCGTCCACGGTCGATCTCCCGGCACGGAAGCCAAACTGGCCATCAGAAAGCCCTCCTCTGCCCCTTTGGGACAAGTGCTGGACGAGGCGCTCGGCGATTATTCGCTCGAGAATCTTGCCCGCCTCGTCCAACAGGCACACGGGCCGGTAGGAGGAGGGCAAGTCAGGTGGCTTGCCCCCCTTCGGCAGGAGCACCAGGCTGGCCTCCTTCCATCTTCCGGGGAAACGGCCGGCTTTCAGACACGCCGTGAAAACCCTGCGCATCCGGCCGGCCATCTCCCCGGCGGCCAGGGGCCACGCCCGCCCGGGTATCCCATCTGGGCCAGGGGCCTTGCCCTTTTTTACCCGTTTGAGCGCCCTCAACAGCTCTTTCTCTCCAACCCCCCACTCCTCGCGCCATTCCGGCTCGGACTTCGGAATGCCAACCACCCCCCCGTTGCAGCGGGGGAAGAGAGTGTCGACAATTTTGTCGACGAATGGGGGGTCGAGCGTCTCCGTTAGTGGGGGCGTCCAGGGTTTTAGCTTGTTTTGTACAAGCTTGTACGGACGCCCCAACGGGTCCTCCTCTACGCTGTCGAGGAGCTCGTCCCAGGCGAGCCCCTTGGCCGCGCGTATGGCCTTGGAGAGGTCCTGACGGGCGGCACGCCAGGCCTCTCCCGCCTCCTCCTCCGTGGGGCCGCGCCTGCCTGCGCGGGCCCTCTGCCAGACCCTTCTGGCACGGACCGAGGAGCGCCTTAGCGTGGCTAACTCCTCGGACCACCAATACGCGCGTTTTCGGGGAGGGAGGGGGCGGATCCGGGGCATAGCCACGTCGCACGCGTCCACTATAGTGTCGACGAGCCCTCGGACCTCCCTCTCTAGCTCCCTCCCCTCTATCGCACCCTCTTCCTCCCTGCCCCAATTCAGGGCCAGGACCGCCGCTTGGTAGCGGTCCACGTCCATCTTCTTAATGGCCCATCTCCGCTTGGACCTTGCTGCCTCGCGCCGGCGGGTGAGCACCTCCGGAGGGGTGGCACGGACCGACCACTCGATGTAGAGATGGTCGGATAAGGTTTCTTGGTCCGTGACCACCCTCCAATTGCGTATGTCGCAAGCGACCGGGGGGGTGGCCCACGTTAGGTCCACCACCGAAGTCCCCTGCCGCCGCACGCAGGTGCTCTCCCGGCCCGAGTTAATCAGACTCAGGCCGAGACCCGCCGCCCAGGCCTCGGTGACGGCACCCCTCCAGTTCGCCGGCGGGGGACAGTTCCACAACGCCGATCTTGCGTGCGCCATCTGAGTCCTGTCTCACTCGCACTGTATCCCGCATCCACATGCACGAAACGTTGACGTATCGAATCTTTCAGACCTTCGAGTCGTGCGATACAAGCGACCAACGACTGTTTGAGACCGATCGATGACTGATCGATCGATAATCGTGGCCGTTTAATTCGGCTTTGTTCTTCCAGCGAATCGATAAACTCGTCGCATCGTTGCTCCTACGCGGCAAAGTCTTCTCTCGAATTTAACAGGGTGGATTGCTCCAACAACACTTGCTCCATGTTATTGCACGATCCTCTTGCTAACACCATTTGTTGCACTCACGACTTCCAGTTCTCGACTATTGAGCGTATCCCCCAGATTCGTCATTTTATATTCTACTAATTATGCATCGTTTGCTTATCATATCAAATTTCATCTCAGCAGCCGTACATAGGCGCTATTTGCAAAATTTGCAGTTTTGCACGTGTTCGATGAAATCATCGCGAGACATGTCGCGACAAGTTCTTCAAAACAATAACGCTCCATTGACTTATGCAAAATTGCAAAATTTGCAGTTTAGCACGTGTTCGATAAAATCATTGCGAGACATGTCGCGACATGTTCTTCAAAACAATAACGCTCCATTGACTTATGCGAAATTGCAAAATTTGCAGTTTTGCACGTGTTCGATAAAATCATTGCGAGACATGTCGCGACATGTTCTTCAAAACAATAACGCTCCATTGACTTATGCGAAATTGCAAAATTTGCAGTTTTGCACGTGTACGATGAAATCATCGCGAGACACGTATGCTCTTGAAAAGAAATCATATTTGATGCCCGATGAGGTGATCTCATCACGAATGTTCTTGACAAAGACATCACATTTAATGTATATGTGGATTGTGGTGGTGGTGGTCACCATGCAGCAGCCGTACATTGGCGCTATTTTTGCAAGCTTTGCAGTTTTGTGTATGAATAAATGGTCTACGAGGATTCTAGAGCGCAGTCGAGAGTTCGATACGGTTCGTGTACGTCGCAAACAGCTAGATACGATGAACACTCACGGTGGGAACTACTACGTTCCGATTCAGGATGAAACGTGCGAGAAACAGCACAATGAGTAAGTACCGCTAATTTTCGTATATACTTGTGCAAAAAACTTTTATAAACGTAATTGTATTTTTTTTACAGTTTTGATAAACCCCACTACACGCCACGTATTTTGGGAAGAGATTTGCCTTGACATCGACATCATATAAATTTTTGGATGTCGGAATCAACGCGGGACCTATGTCCTCTGTGGATATACATATTGGTGATAACCGAGGCAATCGGATAATTCTGCCACATGCAACGTGGGTGACATTCATCGAAAAACGTGCAGATATACAGCGACTCGTGCAGTCATCGGCACCATCATCGCTAACGTTTCGAGATCTGGAGCTTGTTAAAATACGTGACGCAGATATTGTAAAATTGACGTCGTGCGGCACCAACTTGTACATGAAACCGTCAACTGTACTCTTCCTGTTCGAACTAGAACATTGCGTCGAGAATGTGTATTTTCAACTATATAAATATGTTCACGACGTAAGTGATAAATTCAAACATTTTGTAACAATTTTACGTCAAAATTGTATCACCGATAAATGTAACGCAGTTACAATCTTGCGTGAATTTTATGATAAAAATTCGATTATTGATTGTGAATTATTAGCATACGCTTTGGATACTATTGTGTATAATGCGCTTCATGATAAATAAATACATATAATATGGTTAAAAAATTTCCTTTTTATTTACCGTTCCCTGTCGTTAAGCTTCGTTTATCGTTTACTTAAATATAATATTAAAATTAAATATCGCAAAGATCTAAACAATTAAATATTGTTGGCGAAAAAAATATATGCGATCGTGCGCAATAACGCGAACGGGGGCCGGGGGCCGGGAGGGACCGCGAGAACAAAAAGACGCGCGCGACCGGGGCGAGGGAGAGATAACGCGAGCGGGAGCGTGTGACGTCACGCGGACCGGCGCGGCCGTTGCACGCGAACTCTGCGGCGCGGCGAAAACGCGGACCCCCTCGCTCCGCGGCGTCGGAAAACGCGGACCCCCTCGCCCCGTGGCGCCGGAAAACGCGGACCCCCTCGCCCCGCGGCGCCGGAAAACGCGGTTCCCCCCTCCCCCTCCCCGCGGTGCTCGAAAAACGCGGTTCCCCCCCTCCCCCTTCCCGCGGCGCTCGAAAAACGCGGTTCCCCCCTCCCGCTCCCCGCGGTGCTTGAAAAACGCGGTTTCCCCCCCGCTCCCCTCCCCGCGGTGCTCGAAAAACGCGGTTCCCCCCTCCCCCTCCCCGCGGTGTTCGAAAAACGCGGTTTCCCCCCCTCCGGTCCTCCCCGCCCGCGGTTCCCCCCCGCCCCTCCCCGCGGTGCTCGAAAAACGCGGTTTCCCCCCCCCGGTCCCCCCGCCCACGGTTCCCCCCCGCCCCTCACCCCCCTCATATCCCACAGGTTGAGTTAGAACATACATAGCTTACCTACTATATTTCTATCCATATATTTTCAGTATTATTATTGTTACATTAGAAAAAATTATTAGCATTTAGGATACGAATCTTTTTTCGTTAGTTTGTAAGTTTCATGATTAAAAAGATCATGTCGTATTATTAACATATACCTAAGATTTATAGAATCGTTATTAATTTATTATATATCTCAATTGCGCAAATCTTAAATATGTTTTGTAAAAATTATGCATAATATTCCTATGCAAGGATACTTGTTTAATTATTTCTTCCTATTGCATTTAAGTATAGAAAAATATAAAATTTTTATGTGTTTGCACTTTATATTTAATGAACAGGCAATTAAATATATATGATTCAATTTGCACTACGTTTACATGACACCGTTAATCGGGTTTTATAACATCGGTAGTTGTCAGAAGACCAATCCGTAATCATTCTTCAGAAGAATGGAATAGTTGTGATTGACTGGCCTAAGAACTACCGATGTTATAAAAACCCGATCAACAGTGCCATGTAAACGTAGTCTATGTCTCTTTATAGACTGACATAGTTATATACTTTTAAATCTTTTTCTTTTCTAAAATTCAATCAATTGAATAGCAAAAAACTACGTTATCATATTATATATTTTTGGTACGTAGTGTGCAAATGTATTTTGAAATGAAGATTATATATTTTCTACTGAATTATTTACACACACGTGCGGTTTCAGAGAATCATTTTTCGCCAACTCAAATATGTTTCTACTCAACTGTCAAAATATGAAAGATAATTTTATCTAGTTGTGACGTTTGCTTGAATTCCCGAAATAATTTTCAAGGATGTGAGTACGAATATATATATCGTACTATTTAATATTTATAATTAATAGATAATTATAAACGATGCGTTATGTATGAGAAATTTGACAGAATTGCTTTTATCAAATAGAATTAATTTGCGATTAGTTGAAGGAAATAAAAGAATAAACAAATCAAGTAAGTTTCAGACACGTGTTACAGGTGTCCATCTGTAATTATCAAAAACATCGATACCTGTAGATATCGGTACATATACAATTGCGAACAACATTCAGTAAGACACGCGAATAAAAATAAATAAAAAATTTTACAGGTAACGACTTATTAACATTAATCATGCTATATTGCGATTATGTTTTATCGCTGAAATTGAAAAATATATACAAGGTGTACAACTAAAAGGGTTACAGATTATTATTTTAAAAAAACTAAGCAAAATATTAAATTGTTTTCTTTAGAAAAAATAGTCCGTAACACTTTTAGCTTCATACCTTGTATATACTGTTTATAAGATTATAAGATATATTGTTTATAAGATTAAGATGCGTAACACACTACAAAAAGACGTGATATCCGTACAAAAATACCTTTTTAAAAAAAGGTAAAAACAGGCGCTAAGTACACGCATAGTAGTGTATATGTATTATGTTGTTACCCTGTTATGTTGTTACCTCGAAAAAAACAAAGTGGTAGTATTATACCTCCAAATAGCTTTACCCTGTACATACTGTTTATAAAATGCGTAAACTACAGAAAGGCGTGATATCCGTACAAAACTACCTTTTAAAAAAAAAAGGTAAAAAAAGGCGCCAAGTACACGCATAGTAGTGTATATGTTGTTACCTCGAAAAAAGAGAAAGTGGTAGTATTATACCTCGAAAAAATATAAGTAACAAGTGGTAGACATAATCTTTATATCTTAAAAAATCTTGAAAAAATCTAAGCAGTAGTATGTTTATTTCCGAAAAATTATAACCCAAGTGATACTGTTGAGAATCGAATAGACGAATATTCGAGAAATGAATATTCGTCGTGAAAGCGAATATTCTTCGCGAACGTTCGAGTGGCTCCAAACCGCGACGCTTTACTTCCCCCCTTTTTTTTGATGTTTTCGAGCCAAACGGCCACAGGTGTTTCTCGCGTGATCGCAAGCCCCGCGACCAATAGTCGAGTCGTTAGGCGATTTGGAGCCAATCAGCGTTTCTCACGTCGTCAAATTCCGCGCGGCCTAACGCGAAGCTCCGGCCGCGATCTCTTGCCTGCTCCGTCCAGGACGGGCAGTGAGCCATCGCAACCCGTACGCGATACTTGCATTCGTCGACGTCGCGAAACGGAGTTGAATTCGATATCGATATAGCGAGTGCGAAAGTTAAACGCGCACCGGTCAGACATTGTAAACCTTTTAATAAGTGACTCTTGTCTCGTCTTACACGCGAAACCTGACTCATTTTTTTTGTGCCTGCCTCGGAGCGACCGCGCGAAAAACGCCGAGCGGTCCACTAACAGATACAAGTAGGAAAAAGATGACAGTTCTGTATCGGGTCCTCCGAGGGGGGTGCGGGCGGGGGGGTACCGCCGCCGCCCGGCCGCGGGGTCTGCGGGTGGGGGGGAGGGGGGGACCACTACCGCTAGGCCGCGGGGTCTGCGGGGAGGAAGAGGGGGGAGACTCAAGGGCGAGGGATGAGCAGGGCGTGGGGGGGACTCGTGGGCGAGAGGGTGATGGGGGGGCGAATCGGTGAGCGCGTCGGGACATGTTGCTTATTAAATATTGATAAACATATCGTTGACAAGGGATACCGCCACCTTTGTGAACCTGGAGCCCGACTTTATGAAAATTAAAAATTAATAATATAATTTGTTTGTATTTCGTTTGTACCCGTTTGTACCACTTTTCATTTCGTTTGTACCTCAAAGGGTTCGGAGATATGAGGTGGTTAAAAATGACCAGAACCCAACTTTAAGATATTTTAATTTTATTAATGTCATTCGATAGAGAATCGTTTGTACCCGTTTGTACCACTTTTTATTTCGTTTGTACCTCAAAGGGTTCGAAGATATGAGGTGGTTAAAAATGGCCAGAACTCAATTTTAAGATATTTTAATTTCATTAATGTCATTCGATAGATAATCGTTTGTACCCGTTTGTACCTGCCGCCAGTTTTGTTTGTACCCTTAAGGGAGTGATTGAAACCGAATTTTTAAAATAAGGGAAATAGCTATCTTTGCCGTTTTTAGAGATATTTTAAATCCGCAAGCGGGTGCTGTTTCGGAATCGTTTGTACTCGTTTGTACCGCCGCCGGTTTCGTTTGTACCCTTAAGGAGGTGATTGTACCGAATTTTCAAAATAAGGGTAAGAGCTATCTTCGCCGTTTTTAGAGATATTTTAAATCCGCAAGCGGGTGCTGTTTCGGAATCGTTTGTACTTGTTTGTACCACCGCCGGTTTCGTTTGTACCCTTAAGGAGGTGATTGTACCGAATTTTCAAAATAAGGGTAAAGATCTATCTTCGCCGTTTTTAGAGATATTTTAAATCCGCAAGCGGGTGCTGTTTCGGAATCGTTTGTACTTCGTTTGTACCACCGCCGGTTTCGTTTGTACCCTTAAGGAGGTGATTGTACCGAATTTTCAAAATAAGGGTACAAACGAAACCGGCGGTGGTACAAACGAGTACAAACGATTCCGAAACAGCACCCGCTTGCGGATTTAAAATATCTCTAAAAACGGCGAAGATAGCTCTTACCCTTATTTTGAAAATTCGGTATAATCACCTCCTTAAGGGTACAAACAAAACCGGCGGTGGTACAAACGAGTACAAACGATTCCGAAACAGCACCCGCTTGCGGATTTAAAATATCTCTAAAAACGGCGAAGATAGCTCTTACCCTTATTTTGAAAATTCGGTACAATCACCTCCTTAAGGGTACAAACGAAACCGGCGGTGGTACAAACGAGTACAAACGATTCCGAAACAGCACCCGCTTGCGGATTTAAAATATCTCTAAAAACGGCGAAGATAGCTCTTACCCTTATTTGAAAATTCGGTACAATCACCTCCTTAAGGGTACAAACGAAACCGGCGGTGGTACAAACGAGTACAAACGATTCCGAAACAGCACCCGCTTGCGGATTTAAAATATCTCTAAAAACGGCGAAGATAGCTCTTATCCTTATTTTGAAAATTCGGTACAATCACCTCCTTAAGGGTACAAACGAAACCGGCAATGGTACAAACAAGTACAAACGATTCCGAAACAGCACCCGCTTGCGGATTTAAAATATCTCTAAAAACGGCGAAGATAGCTCTTACCCTTATTTTGAAAATTCGGTACAATCACCTTCTTAAGGTACAAACGAAACCGGCGGCGGTACAAACGAGTACAAACGATTCCGAAACAGCACCCGCTTGCGGATTTAAAATATCTCTAAAAACGGCAAAGATAGCTATTTCCCTTATTTTAAAAATTCGGTTCAATCACTCCCTTAAGGGTACAAACAAAACTGGCGGCGGTACAAACGGGTACAAACGATTATCTATCGAATGACATTAATGAAATTAAAATATCTTAAAATTGAGTTCTGGCCATTTTTAACCACCTCATATCTTCGAACTCTTTGAGGTACAAACGAAATAAAAAGTGGTACAAACGGGTACAAACGATTCTCTATCGAATGACATTAATAAAATTAAATATCTTAAAGTTGGGTTCTGGTCATTTTTAACCACCTCATATCTCCGAACCCTTTGAGGTACAAACGAAATGAAAAGTGGTACAAACGGGTACAAACGAAGTACAAACAAATTATATTATTAATTTTTAATTTTCATAAAGTCGGGCTCCAGGTTCACAAAGGTAGTTATATTTTCGAAAATAATAATCGTAGAGTAATAAATAAGTTGTCATTTGATAGCTTCTATAGTCTCATTTTTTTCTCTAAAGTTTATAAAATCTCCAAAAGGGGTTACCGATTTTTTTCTTGCAACGTTTTCCGCGAACTACTCATTTGTTAATAAACCGAATTTTCAAGAATTATATATAAAACAGAGGTAGAATTTTCCGCAACAACTGTGCCGCAAACACGTAGAACTACGTCTGAATGAAACAGAGATAGAATTTTCCGGGAATGGTGGTGGTGGGGTTAATTTCTTGATACCGATTTTTTTTTAACCGGTTGCGCAGTTTTTTTATGCCAATGTGTTTCTTATGTTCTAAAACGTCGAAATATCGCATTTAAAAAAAAATGCAAAATTGCTAATAATAAAGGGATTACCGATTTTTGTTTTTTTTTGTTATATTTTCGAAAATAATAATTGTAGAGTAATAAATAAGTTGTTATTTGATAGCTTATATAGTCTCATTTTTTCTCCAAAGTTTATAAAATCCCCAAAGAAGTTACCGATTTTTTTCTTGCAACGTTTTCCGCGAACTATTCATTTGTTAATGTTCGGAGCCCGCGTGTACATAGTGTAGATAATAGTTATTAAGTCATGCGCTACAAGCGATATAATTGTGTAGTATTCAAAGGTTCACGGTGACTCGCGCGAAACGTCGGTAAATCGCGATCGACGCGGAAATCCATATTTCTTGCGACTCACCAATCGGTGCTGCCCCCGCTCCCGCACGGAGGGCACCCGCCGGAAAGGAATAAGTACTCGCGCGCGACACTTTCCAGCGCGGCGAGCGGGATCACTCATCGTCAGATCGCCTGAGGGAAGAGACGTAACTCTCTCGACGATCCGGAGCTAGTCAAAATTTCGGTGTGTGCTTTACCTTGCCTGCTGCTTTGTCTTGCCTACCGCATTGCCTGTACGCTGCCTTGCTGCTTGCCTTGCCTGCTCACTACAACGACCGCTTCCCTGACCGCCGGCGAGGACGCACGGGCCAACCGCGAGAACCGAAGGAGAAGACGGATCTCTCAGGAGCACGCGGGCATACCCCGAACGGTGAGTCGCTTCTCCGTCTATTTAAATTTTGCATTTTTTCGCGTCGAGGAGACGCGCTAATCTCCTCTGGTCCTTCGAGCCCTTTTCGCAAATCCGGGTACGGCTCTATCGCCGCCCGAGCAGTTAATAAACCGAATTTTCAAAAATTACATATGAAACAAAAATAGAATTTTCTGGTAATGGCGGTGGAGTTAATTTTTTTATATTGATTTTTTTTAAATTGGTTGCGTAGTTTTCGATGCCAATGTGTTTCTTATGCTTTAAAACGTCGAAATATCGCATTAAAATAAATGCAAAATTGCTAATAATAAAGAAGTTACCGATTTTTGTTTTTTTGTTATATTTTTGAAAATAATAATTGTAGAGTAATAAACAAGATGTCATTTGATAGCTTATATATTCTCATTTTTTCTCTAAAATCTATAAAGTCTCCAAAAGGGGTTACCGATTTTTTTCTTGTAACGTTTTGCGCGAACTACTCATTTGTTAATAAACCGAATTTTCAAGAATTATATATAAAACAGAGGTAGAATTTTCCGCAACAACTGTGCCGCAAACACGTAGAACTACGTCTACTGCACAGTATGGGCACAGCAACAGTTGACGTAGTTCTACGTGTTTGCGGCACAGTTGTTTACTGTGGCTAGTTTGATTTCTTTTTTTAATCGCTTTCCTATCGCATAATGCAGTGTGTAAACGTTGTCTACCACTCCTCTCCTTCTCTTAAACCCTGCCTGGCTTCCTGGTATCATCCTCTTCTCCTCCATCTCTTCCCCCAACCTATTTGCTAATACCGACGTATACACTTTAACACTTGTACGCCGTCGGCATCAGTGTAATCCCTCTATGCTCACTCACCTCTTTTGCCCCTTTTTTTCGTTATCCGAATCACTACTCCGTCCTTCCACGCCTCTGAGAAACCCTCTCCTTTCCATACTCTCCTGCATATTTCCCATAACTCCTTTCTTAAACCACTTCCCCCATAAATCACACTTCATTTCTTATCTTGTCCTTTCCCACCGTTTTACTTTTTTTCAGCACTTTCTCTACCTCCTCCTTTTTCTCTACTTCTTTTCCGCCCCCTGCTCTGCCACCCTCTTCTTCTCCTTCGCTTGTGTTCCGTTCCTTCTAACATCTCTCTAAAGTATTTATCCCACTCTTCTATTGTATCTTCTTATTAATTTTTACCCTTTTTTCCTTTACTCGTTTATTACTTTCCGCACTTGCTTCTCTGTTTCGCCTCTCTTGCCTCTTCTAATAGATTTTTCTTTTTTCTGTTTTTTTTCACACATTATTTTATACTCCTTTTTTTCTCTCTTATAATATTCTTTGTGTTTTCTTTCCTTTTTTTTTAGTTTTCAATAACATTCTAACTCCTTCCTCATCTTCCTACAGTCCCCATTCCACCATCCTCTTTTTCCTTCTGCCCCTCTTTTTTACTATTCTCACCGTTACTTT